>JAODOY010013631.1:1180-8680 GCA_025399855.1 Forbesichthys papilliferus | reverse complement strand
ACCACCATATTCATTAAAACACACATACCACCACACCACCATATTCATTAAAACACACGGCACTACACACTTTTTGTCAAATTCACCAAATATCTCCTCGCACTTTGCTATTTTACCGTTGAAAAAATAATCTGATACTTCTACACAGCCCTGGCTTCGTAAACAGGAACATAAACAATGTGGCGTACACCGCTCACATCAACAAAGCCGTAGCACTACACTTTGCTTCACAATGCATTTCGGCGTGTGAGACGCTGCAGAGGGCCTTGGAGCGATACTGTTTTGATACCATAACGTTAAGACACACAGCATGTCTATGTATCGCTACCACCTTTTTCCACAAGACACACGTCTATGTAATGTCAAAGAGTCATCACTGCCACGGCCAGTACAGAGCTGCATACTGTATTATCAACGTGTACATGTACATCTTTCTCTAGGGCATGACTGGTAGTCCTGGCAGCCCTGGACCCGATGGCAAAGTTGGACCTTCTGTAAGTACTGGCGCTGAAAACTATGCCGACATGCCTATTCCCATATGGGGTTAAATTGCCTGGTGAAAATATATTCTGATATTGTTAATTATATTAATAAGTAATAAAAAATACACTCATAAAGTACTAATCAATAAGTAATTATAAAAAAGTATACATACATAAATAATAATTTCAATTAACAAGCAATACCTTTTGCAAGGAATGTCTAATTTGCTGCTGCTCTTCAGGGTGCTCCTGGACAAGATGGCCGCTCTGGGCCTCCAGGCCCCTCTGGATCCAGAGGCCAGCCCGGAGTCATGGGATTCCCCGGACCCAAGGGAGTTGCTGTGAGTGTGTTCCCTACAGTATCATGTTCAACCGCCACATAACGATCATATATTGCCGCACATAAACTACGATTTCACCAAAAGTCGTCAAATCACAGCGTAAAGTGTGGGCTACGCAACAGGCCTGTGAATAGTGCTCCGCCATTTTCTGCTCAGCTGACCTAAGTGTGGACGGTCTTTCTTAGGGCGATGCTGGCAAGGCTGGTGAGAGAGGACCTTCTGGTGCTACTGGCCCTCTGGTGAGTTACCCATTTAGTTACAACTTCAAAGTTGGACAAATCAAGCGAAGACGAAGCCGCTTGTTCGTATACGCTTGTGGTCGATGCATGCAGTGTCTGTAATGCTGTGTTAATTCCTCCTACAGGGCGCTCCTGGCAAAGACGGTGATGTTGGTGCCCCCGGACCCTCCGGCCCTGCTGTACGTACCAGTTCAGCAATGAACCGACACAGTTTTTCTACTCACGATATTTTCTTACCAACCAAATATGTTTTATGTATTATCCCATAAAAGCCTAATATATGTGCCAACAAGAAACACACAGTAATAATTATTTTATGTTTATCAATAAACATTTTTTGTACCCTTTCAATACAAAATCACCTGCTGTTCACAAATCGATCACTTACAACTGCAGTTAAGATACATTACATGCACTATACTTGAGCCATAGGCTACTTTATTGTTTTCAAAAATGTGATTAAATATTAATGTAGTTTGATTGTTCCCTTTTCAGGGAGGTGCTGGTGAGAAAGGAGAACAGGGACCCGCAGGACCTCCTGGTTTCCAGGTACGTTCTTAGAGCACCTTGGCAACCAAGCATAGCAACCAAAGGCCTGTACTTTTTTATCGGTCAATCTACTGTGCATTTCAGTCGAGTCACAATTCAACCTATAAACCTCCACTTCTTGTTTATCTTCATGCATGCAGGGTCTTCCAGGACCTCAAGGCTCTACCGGTGAGACTGGCAAGCCCGGTGAGCAGGTAGGTGTCCTGCAGCAGTGAAGAACCAACCCTGAATTAGCCTTATCCCACCTTCAGCCTAGTTTGCTGTTATCCAGTGTAACCCTGTTGCGCACTACTGCAACAAGTTTATTACAATGCTCAGATATAAAACACACGATTGAAGGACTCATATCCCAACCTGTCTTCTCAAACAAAGGGGACATTAATACAATAATGTACTTCTCTCTAACAGGGTGCCCCTGGTGAGGTTGGACCCTTTGGTGCTTCTGGATCAAGAGTGAGTATCTCCTACGCTTTACTGTTTACATTTGAGTCAAAATGCTATTTAATACCGACACTGTCCATCCATGTTGGCGCACCATGGTGAAGCTTTAGCTTCCTAGCTAAAGCTTCACAGCAGAGTGCGTGTTAAGGCATATCTTATAGCTCCTACCTCGTACAGGTAGCTTGCTGCCACTGACCGCCATTTGCTCATGCATGCTCTCTATCACGGTTTCCTCCAGGGCGACAGAGGGTTCCCTGGCGAGCGCGGAGGCTCCGGCCCCGCTGGCCCCACTGGTCCCCGTGGTGCATCTGGTGCCGCTGGTAACGATGGTGCTAAGGTACGCTAGGAGCTGCACCCAGTTCACCCATGCAAACAGGTTGACTGTTACCAGATTAGACTCAAATTACGTTATTAGGAGTTTATATTTCTCCCCCATTATTTATAACCAACAAAAAGCTTTCCTTTACTATAATGTATTTAATGCCATATTTATTCCATATTTATCCCATTACGTTCAAGTCTATCTACATAACAAGCACATAGACATAAACTAGCATACGTATGATACAAATCATTTGACACAAGCGCGATTTGAGGCGTGATTGTCACGCCACATGTTGCACCAGGAGACCCGCTCACACAGTAACGGTAAGCTTTGAACGGAGACTTGACAGGGTCCTGTGCCCTGTGCACATGCAGGGAGAGCCTGGCGCTGCTGGTGCCCCCGGCGCTGTTGGACCCGGAGGAATGCAAGGCATGCCCGGTGAGCGTGGTGCGTCTGGACTGCCTGGAGTAAAGGGAGAGAGAGTGAGTACCTCACCCTAACCCTTGTGCTATTGGTCACCTGTATTACCCTGTGTCACTACTTCTCTAACCAAGAGCAGAAAGGTCCAGTTTAAAATAAGATATTGGGAACATCTTTAAAACAGGTTTTTGATATATATTACAGTAAATATATCTTAAATGATAAGTGTGGGTATATTGAATACAGTAGGCCACCCAAAATGAAATAGTGAGTGGTAGCTAAGAATGCTAACTTTTTATTAAAAAGACATTGATGGACCTTCTCTCTCTCTCCCTCCCTAGGGTGATGGTGGGCCTAAAGGTAACGATGGTGCCGTTGGCAAAGATGGCATGCGTGGAATGCCTGGTGCTATTGGAGCAGCTGGACCCTCTGGTTCTCAGGGTGAGAAGGTGAGACCAACTCGGTACAGTCAATTTACAGGAATAGCAAACCCCCAGCCCGTGCCATTTAGTGATGTTATGAATGCATTGCAATCATTTTCAATCACCAATGTTCTACGTCCTAGCCTTGGTCATGAACTTAGACACAACGGTTAAAGGTATAGTCTGCGATTGCAAGCTAATAAGCTAATTTAGTCAAATTCACGAAATATCTTCTCGCGGTCCTCTAGCTTTCTGCTGAAAAAATGATGTTACTTCTACACAGCCCTGGCTCCATAAATAGGAGCACAAACACCGCTCACAACAATGCCCTAGGCTTCGCAGTGCGTTTGCAAAATGCTGGGTGGAATTTCTAAGAGAGCACCCTACTGTACATTACAAGGGAGAGGTGTTTTTGTTTTGATTTGAGTTTGAAGTTAGCAAGCGTTCTTGATAATAACAGACCCTGCCTTTAAGCTATAACCTCTATGATGCTTGGTGACCTTTTACCTTTGTCTGTCTCTACCCAGGGAGAGGGTGGTGCTGTTGGACCCGGTGGACCCAGTGGCGGTCGTGGTTCCCCTGTAAGTTAATTTCATCTACTATCCAAACACACTACATGCATTCTGTAGTTTGTTCTAGTAATATATTTATTTAGGACGCCTTTCAAGACACTCAAGGGCATCTTAAAAACCTACTAAGGATTAGTTTAGGTTAAGATTAATCAAGCATTCAACATCATATTGATCCCTAAAGGGATTATTAAGCGTGTAAAAGAACTTTAAGACTAATATAAACCTCACAATGATTACAAAATATGTACAGTACTGCTACTGTTCAGTGAACAGCCACTACGTAGTGTGCATGCAGTAAATAATAAAATAGGTGATGGCTATATGAATATCCACTGTACTGCACTGTATGCATGGATTTGTATCTACCCGGCAGCCCACTCTAATAAGTCACTTCCTCTTGGTCCTCAGGGTGAGCGTGGAGAGTCTGGACCTCCCGGACCCGCTGGATTTGCTGGACCACCTGTGAGTCCCTTGTTAATGACATCATCACCATCAGACGGATAATGATACTGTAATGCAACAGACATTTTAACTGACTTCCTTACGACGGGTCACGTCTCTCAATAATTGAATTACTTCACATGTTGTGCGTTCCAATTATATTCAAGACAATATAGGAAAAACTGGAACAATGGATTTCTCAGGCACAAGATACTAAAATTTAAAAGTATTTTAATGACTTAAAACACACTTTCTACTTTTCTATAATTTTTGAAATGCTAAACACAAAGTCTACCCTATCAAGGCCATGGTGCCCCCTTGTGGCAACATGTTGTGATGGACAGTGCCTCTGCTTGTGTGCCCCCTTAGGGCATTGATGGTCAGCCTGGTGCCAAGGGAGAGACTGGCGACTCCGGACCTAAGGGAGACGCTGGTGCCCCCGGTCCTGCTGGACCCGTTGGAGCTGCTGGACCCCAGGTAAAGCAGACACAACATTAACTGGCTCTCAAAACACCTAAGGGCTTTGTAAGGGAGGGCCACATAGATAGGTACACTCTCCAATGTGTTGTTACGCTCTTTCCCAGCTCATTGTTGACATTTATGGCTGTAGAGAAAAGAGTGGGGAGGATGAGAGTTTCTGCTCCAGTCGATAATCTGCTATAATTTATATAATTTAATACAATATATTTAATACATAAGAAAACCTCTAATCTCATCTAATAATCACTTCACTCAATCAAACTCACTCGAGACTAATATTACACAGGGTGTACATAATCTGAGTGGATGAAATTGTAATTCTATTACACGTAGTTCCGTGTTCAGACTCTTGTTGTGGCAAAGATCCAATATACATATTTGTCCCCATCAATAGGGACCTTCCGGATCCCCTGGACCCAGAGGTGCTCGTGGAGGTGCCGGTTCCCCTGTGAGTATCACATTCATCTCCATCACCATTCAAGCAAAAGTTTCACAACATCACAATAAAAGTCACAATCATTTCACACTATTTCACAACAAGGTGTGTGTGTGTGTGTGTGTGTGTGTGTGTGTGTGTGTGTGTGTGTGTGTGTGTGCGCACGCATAGGGTGCCACTGGTTTCCCTGGAGCTGCTGGTAGAGTTGGACCCCCTGGCCCCTCTGTAAGTGCCCAATACTCAAATAACCTGCTTGATTTCAACTTACAATTATACAATAGACTTGTTTGCTAGTTTTACATCAAGATGGCGGCCATTAGCCGCACAGCTATATCGGTGTATTGACCTTTCCCGGTTGGCTCTAGGGAGCTGCTGGACCTGCCGGACCTAATGGACCCAGTGGCAAAGAAGGACAGAAGGGAGCTCGCGGAGAGACCGGAGCAGCCGGTCGCTCTGGTGAGCCTGGTGCCTCTGGACCTGCAGGAGCCCCAGGAGAGAAGGGATCTGTTGGTTCCGATGGGTCCCCTGTAAGTGAGCCAGCTGAAGTTAGCTAGATAGCAAGAAGAGCTGTAACATTCTGCTATTATTAAGAATACGTCAACATTTCCACATACTGGTGGATCTTACTTAAACATAAACTCATAATTATTTCTGTCATATCCCAAACAGTGGTAGAATACGACGCATGTATTGTTGGGTGTCAGTATGTCTGCCACAGCTTGACTAACAACTGTGTGTGTGTGTGTTCTGTGTAGGGCCCCGCTGGTCTCTCTGGACCTAGCGGTATTGCTGGACAGCGCGGTATTGTGGGTATGCCTGGACAGAGAGGAGAGCGTGGTTTCTCTGGCCTCCCTGGACCTGGTGTGAGTACTGCCTTGGTGTCATATTCATATATCCATGTTTGCTATAGTTTGCTATAGATGTTCAGTGACAGACGCACGCTATAGGTCAGTGCAGGCATTGCGTATGTGCAGTACGTTAAGTTAAATGGATGTACGGGTATTTTAACTTTGTATACATTTGCAATAGAGTTGAACACACATTACCAATCCCATAGATGCAAACATAATTTAGCCAGTGACGCTTTGCTTAATGGATGTTAACGAATCTAATGTACGGAATGGAATGTTAACATGGTAGTAGAACCACTACACACAACATCTGATGTAGATGATGGAAGTGTCTCCTTGTGTTTTCATTTAGGGTGAGCCCGGCAAACAGGGACCTTCTGGAGTTGTTGGCGAGCGTGGACCCCCTGGCCCCATGGGACCACCTGGACTGTCCGGAGCCCCTGGCGAGGCTGGTCGCGAGGTACAGCGCTAACGCTGACTCATGCTCAGAGCACTCATGGGAAGCCATAGCACAAAGAGGAATGATAGACTACAGTGCTTAAAATTCCCTATCTGCTTGTGTGTGTGCGTGCAGGAGAGAATTTTAACTACACTTTAATTAGACATCACCATATTCCATAAAATAAATAAATAAATAAATACATAAACTTTTGTTTAAAAAAAAAACATTTTACATAGAAAAAAAATATATTATTATATCAGTATTGACCGTGAACAAAGCACCCTTTATAATCCCAGAGAGAGAGAGAGAGAGAGAGAGAGAGAGAGAGAGAGAGAGAGAGAGAGACTAGTTAACTGTGTGTAGCTAATATTTGGCAGGTTACATACTAAAACCAATCCCCTTGCCTTTGTGAGGAAAGTCTTAGTTAACAGGCTTGTTGGAACCATGAAACATTGTGCTAAACATTTTCTTCTCAGGGATCTACTGGTCACGATGGCACCTCTGGTCGCGATGGAGCCCCAGGCCCCAAGGTAAACCTCTGCTTATCTATGGATTCAATTTTATTATTGATTATTCTCATTAAAATGTGTTTATTTTTCACACACCCAAATCCAGAGCAGCGACATAGTCCTAACAGACCCCAAACTGCCGTGTTTTAACCAACATAACTATGATGCAGTGCTCGTCTGCCTACTGCAGCATTTACCATTGGTAACCGGTTACTGTTGTGGCGCGCCCTGTAGGGAGACCGTGGTGAGAGTGGCAACGCTGGACCTCCCGGTGCCCCCGGCAGTCCCGGTCCCCCCGGACCCGTTGGCCCCTCTGGCAAGACCGGTGATCGTGGTGATGCTGTAAGTCCATCCGCATCACTGATGTGATATACTGTATGCGCACCTCTGCTGCGATGGTACACATCCTCTGACCGCCATGTTCTCTCTTCTTCTTCCCCGTCTAGGGTGCAGCTGGTTCCGCTGGACCCGCTGGACCCGCTGGCTCTCGTGGTGGTCCTGTACGTAAAGCACACCTCATGAAGTGACACTTGATGAGTCGTTGACATTG
>JAODOY010013621.1:4140-25869 GCA_025399855.1 Forbesichthys papilliferus | reverse complement strand
AAGAAAGAAAGAAAGAAAGAAAGAAAGAATGTTCAATTACAATTGTGGCACCATTTCAATTGGAAAGCCCGATCAGGCTTTCCAATGGTATAAGATGCAGTGCCAAAAAGCATTGTTACAACAAAGAAATAATCTACCAAGCACAAGTGTCCTTACTTTTTGTATCATGTTGATGTCGATACAGTACATCCCAACTGTTCTGTTTACCTATACGACATCCGAGCAATGGTTTCAGTTACAGGGTGGTGCCAAGTGCCGCAGACCGTAGTGACCTTTAACTGCATTAGCTGGTGCCCTTGACACAGCGAGTGTAAGAAGCAGAGATGGAGGCACCGCAGCAGACCATGTGACATGAGGACCAAGGACAGCCACGGCCTGGCTTCCACTTGCCTGGAACCGCTATTGAATGGCTTTCAGCTGACATGAGTGAAGATGTGATTATTGTATACATTCCTTAGATAAATGCACGTGGAGTGCCAGACCATTACGGTATGCGAAAATGTGATCCGGTGAAAGGTAGAGGGGCATCTAGAGGCCAGAGTTTTCCTGTGTGAACGTGATACATCATTTTATAAGATTTCAGGAGCCACTTTGCTGGTGGCTTGGACGGGCTTCAAAGTTCCCTGCTTCAATTACAGTACCTTTCTGTGAGCCAACTCACTCATTCATGTCTACCAATTACATTCTCTTTCCTCATGTCTTAGGTTCTCTCATCTATCTTCCGTCGCTGTGTTTTGAGCTGGGTGAAGGTTGAGAGTTTGTGGGAGGGGGGGGGGGGGCGGAACAGATGAGTGACTTCTGCACATGGAAATAGCCGTGGTGGTCCAGACGGGTATTCTCAAATCAAAGTTCTTCATTTGACTGATATAAAAAGGAAACTCATAACTTTTCTATGCTTCATTATCTTGTTATATAAGCATGCAAACTCTTGAAGCACGAGTAGATAAAATTTAAATAAAACAGCTGTACATTATGCATGTTGTATATCATTCTGTGTGACAGGGCTCAGATGCATTCTGATCCAGTAGAGATCAAGTATGCGGTACCCCTGGCTTTAAGTGCAGTCACTAAAATAAAGCCAGCCAATTTGCAATCTCTCCCTTCTTCAATCTTCTGCAGCCCACAGAATCTAAAATGTTCCTCCCGCTTTCCGCAGCATGAAGACGATCCCTGAGTCTGCTACATAAATTATGGCCCTGGTTCCCCCCCAGTTCATCTGTCCTCTAACCTTATGTACTCACCTAGAGAACCTTCTTCTTCTTCTGGACTACCTGCATGCCAAACACGTAGTTCACCACTACAACCCTGAAAGTGCAATACAGGATGTAGAATGATCTTAGCCGCTTGAATTGGAGTGAATTCAAACAGCAAAAGTAATACTATTCCATGGCACAACGAGGGACTTCATCTTGGACATCAAATGTGTAAGATTTCCTCTTTTGAGTCGTACGGTATTTTCTGTTCAGAGCGTGGCATGCCGGTGAGTGCTGGTTAGCACAGCACCAGAGGGCTACGTACTGCTGGATATACTGGAGCACTGCTGGAGTGCTATAGTGATAAATGCTTGATGTGAACTGAAGCAGGGGAAAATCATTATCTCTGATGGGACCAGGTTCACGGGGAGATGGATGGACAACAAGCTGCAACTGCAATTAACTGCAATACTGTTGCTCTTTCCACACCATTGCCAAGCTACAATGGCTACTTTTCATTTAGACTCTTCTGATTCACTCTTCTGCACATAGGTCTACACTGAACAGGTGCTGCAAGGACAATGCAATCTAGGGGCCAGGTAAAGTTAAGAAGAAAGGTCAAATAAAAAGCATTCACCTGCCATGTATGGTATGGTGGACATTTAAAATATGTTAGTTGTAATATGTTAGACCTGCAACCCTTTGGTGTTAACATTCAGTAACTCTAAAATGATTCTTCCAAGCTAGGTGGTTTAAACATCGTTGTGTGTGTGTGCATGTGATGGGGGGGGGGAGCTCTTCGAAAAGTGGGACAAGGAGATTGGGTTATGTTTATTTTAGGGGACTCATTATACAAGGATTCCATTTCCTCTCCTCTCGGGGAGGTTGTCCTGTGCATGTATGAAAGAACTGGCCCTATGCCACTGCACAAAACACAATAAGGATCAGATATTGCATTCCAGGTACACATAAGGACATGTACAGTGTAAGCATACCTCAGTGTTTGTTTCATACCTGTTTTAACAGTGGTGGGGTGGGGGTGGGTAAAGGGTATGGTTGTTGAGAGGGATACTAAGTTCAGGGTTAGTTTACATTTGTTTTTTTATAAATCATTGCCCATAATTTCAGAACCTTCTTTTTCACAACGCTTTACACCATTATTATAATGGATAGCAGGATGTTTCAGACAGTCAAGTACGGCACAGATCGCAACGGCCTGAAACAGCACAGCAGGAATTCTACAAGTATTCCTCCTTATAGCTAACATTATGGACATGCTTGATTTTCGTCTTATTGTGTTCAGCCTGACTTTTGACAATTGTGAGCCTTACTCACAAAATATTACAAAACAGTATATTGGAAACATACTCTAGAGATAGACAGAGAGGGCCGCACTTTAATTACAGGAATGTGCTTTAAAACTGACAATGGTGATGATGTGTGTGATTTAAATGATTGAGCAAAATGTTTTTGTCAGCTAGATAATTATGTCTAATGACCCAATTACAGTCAGACACAATGTCATACATTACATCCAAAGGACAGCTAATAATTGGGCTGAACTCATGGAAAAACAATAAAATGTTAAGGGCAGTGTTTTGACAGACTACACATAGCTCTTTTGACGTTTATAAAAATACACATCTCTAGACTGACATGCCCTTTGGGGACTGTTAATACGGTCCATTTATTTCTGTTATCAATACTACTTGTTCCAAACACATGTTGCCTGAGCGAACATCATAATGACAACGTTTGGACAACAGACTGTGGTCAATTAAGCGTAAACAGTGGTTTGACATTAACTCTCCGTTAAACCGTTTACTCAAAGGCAACTTGAGTTATTTACCCTATAGCATGTTATTTGCACTACAGTTGCCAATCTGACTTCAGCCCACTGCAGTATATTCCATTTTTGCGGAGTGGAGTGGAGAAAAAGCCTTTGCCTTAGGTGACACACAGGCGTGCAGGAGGCAGAGGCAGTGAACCCACCTACAGGGACACCCAGAGAACCTAATCACATCCACACAGCCAGACACGTCTATGGCAGGAAGACTGTTCACGTTCTCTCACCCGACTCGCCCCCACCTCTCTCGTTTTATTGTAAATAGATTAGCCTTATTCTGATGTGGGGAAATTAACATTCACAAGAAGCACAGAGAAGATGAGAGGAGAGAGACGAGCGGGAGAGACGTGAAGAGGCTATCTGAAATATAACTCCTGCAGGGAGGGCAGATTACTGTGTTTCATATCATATCAAAGCAACAGCTGGAGGCCACAGAGAGCAGGAATACGTCAGGACAAGTAGAGAACGCCAATACAAAATGCCATATATTTACAGTATAGCAGACTATGGCTTAAAGTGTAGGGGATCATGCTATCTAGTTGGTTAAGTCTTTTAATAAAGGTGTGTGGCAAACAGTATATGATGACATTTATGTGAACTGTGAGGACACTAATGGTGTGTGTGTGTGTGTGTGTGGGGGGGGGGGGGGGGCTATACTGTACACCTTCATTACCATCACAACCCACTCACTGACTGTGGAAACTGTCTTCTAGAAAGTTAATATGTTTATACACTAGCCAAGTAAAATCTTGCATGTGTCCTCTGTGATTAAAACTGTCTGTCATACAATACAAGATCTTTGTTTAATTAACTCATGGCTGAGTTCAACCTTTCTTAAGCACACTTTCTCAAGTAAGAAGTTACATACGGTTTACAACCGTGCAATGTCCTACATTGTCCTTTTATTTAAATAATGGACAATGGACAATTTTTCTGGCAGCACTGGTTTGTTTACCGAATCTGTCTTGATACAAACTTGAGGTGTTGGAGCAGGCATGAGGTTCTCTGGTCTGTTTAATTAGTAAATACTGACACACTTATACACATTGGAACCGGAACCAGAAGTGACGTCTGCATTCATGCATCTGCAGCTCGATTATTGTCATGTCATTGACCTCCAAAAAACCTGAGGCATTCGAATGTATTAGACAAGACAAGATATGACAGTATACTCTTATGACAACATGCACCAAAAGTATATAATATTAATAAAGGCAGCACACTACAAAGGAAAATGCACAAGATAGGAGAAAATAAACTATACCAGGCACTGTTGAAGAGATGGAAAGTCAGATGGGAGGTAGAATGGAGAGAATGTGTGGTCATGAATATAGAAGAGAGATGAGGAGATTATCATCAACGGGGGAAGAATAGCATAAAAAGAGACATTGACATCAGCAAAGCGGGTATTGCTGTCCGGAATGATGTAAAAAGTAACTTTTGGCTGCAATACATACCTGAATTGTTAAATGTGTTTGTTTAGCAATTTAAAAATACACTAACCTATAGCCAAAAACACATTAATTTCTATTTGCTGTCATCTCTCCCTGAGCATATTGTGTCAGAATGTCTTTATTATACAGTAGATAGATGACAAAAAGAGTGAATGGAGATGACAAGAAATACACATTATGACTCGGAGTGTTGTATGGTTCATTGACGCGTGCTTGATTGGCTCGCTGAACTAAATAGGTTGCACCAACTATCCTGAAAGAAAACAGAAACCCACATGTTGGCCACAAGTTGGGTTTATCTCACAAGGTATGGTGGTGTGTACACCTTAACCCACTTGGGTTTACTATACTTTCACAAGCCTTTCTACAGTAGGTGTGATACACGAGCATGCTTGTTACAAATGTACGTTCTCTGCAGCACTGCAATTTACTATAATGCATTAGTAAATACGAGAAGTCTCTCGTCCTCGACTGTCTCTTCCTCTCAAACCACTTCCTGTAGTCGAAACCGACATGAATTATTCAGTCTCTCTGTTGTCTGCGCCAACCATTCGGCATTAAATCTTAAGTGAATTGCGAATGAAACGAGCCAATCCCTAAGATTGATTTGGTGACGGTGTGTGTGTGTGTGAGTGTGTGTGTGTGTGTGTGTGTGTGTGTGTGTGTGTGTGTGTGTGTGTGTCTCAGTCTTTTGAGGAAACGCGTCTCAGTATTAGTTCAAACGGCTATTTGGCAATGTGTAGAAGTAGGGCGCTGGGGAGTTAAGGTGGTGTTGTCATCTCCAGCAGTGCTTTATACAACATTTAAGTGCTGCTGTGCAGTATGATTGCAACCTGCCCACAGCCAGCAGCCCTGCAGTCAGCTTGCCATCAGCCTCCATGTGGTCAGATGCCCGTTAAAGACAGCGTAAGTGCCGGCGAATCAAACCCAGGACTATTCATGTTCCCCTGGAAGACAGAGTGTTGATACTCACCGCTCAACCACCTGTCACCTCTGTCACCGTATAGCTGTGGTTTTTTGCCCGCTCCCCGGGGGGGAAAACATCCCGGTACAGATGGCCTTCCTTACCGATGCTCGCTGCATGATCCGAAACAAGAAACTGAACACGTTGTAGTGGGTGTCAGACTAAAAGTGTGGCAAGGTGCCATCATTTGATCCCGGGCTCCACGGAGGGAAATGGTACCTTTTAGCATTGCAGGACAGTGGCAGGGGGGGGAGGGGGGGAGAACCTCTCGGATTGACGAGCCTTATCTGACGCATGTTCTTGTAGAGCTGCCGGTGGTCCTAGCTGAACTGCTTGGGCAGCTCCACCTTGGTTTATCTAATCAGCATTTAGCCCTCCTGCATTGCAACGTCTTCGTCTTTCTCAATCCGGGAATTTCTGTGGAAATGGTTCAGTATAGATGTGAGCAGATTACAAATGCGGTGCGGTGCCATCTGACATATTAATGTAGAAATCTTATTGAGCAGTGCAGAGCTTGTATGTATGCAATGACACACCTGTACACGCACACACAGACACACACACTCTGTAAAGTTACCACATTAGCTGAGATAAATCAGCCATCCACAGCAGGTAGCAACCCACACTGTATCTTCTGCGAACCAAAGCTAATTTTACATGCAATTACACATGCCTGTATAAGAGGCATTTCAACCTTATCTCTAACGATCATCTCTTGATAGCCATCGGTTCACTTCACAGTAACCAACAGTGTGAAGGATCTCTGGCCATCATCGCCTGTTCCTAGGCAAGCATCGGTGGACTGTGTGCACTCAATGAGCCCTGCCGCAGGGCCGATCAATAGAGATCTTAGCGGAAATGGACCAGCCCCGCTGCCAAAGTGCTGAGGCTGGGCTTTTCTCCCCGCGTCCGGCTAAAGGGAGAGACAATGGGCCCGTACCTCTGAGTCCACGGGGCCCGCTGTAGCCCCTCCCTCTCCTCTCCTCCCTGCGCTCCCTGGCACAGCTCAGAGAGACATAACTTGGGGGGGCGGGCTGATGTCCTAATGGGACCCCAAAAGAAAGCTGTTGCCTGCACCACGATGTAACCCAGGCAAAATGGACTTGGGGGTGGGCGTTGGGGATGGGGGGGAGGAAGGGGGGGGGGGGGGATAAGGGGGTTGCTCATGTTCTCACTGCCAGTTAACCGCTTCCCTCGACTGCATCTTGTCTGGCCACGTCTAATAGCTGTGGTTAGTCACGACACACACACACACACACACACTTCAGATCAATGTCATGCACACAAATCCCCCTAAGCCCACTCCACTCCCCTCCATTTACCGTCCCATAAGGGATCGTGTACAGTCATCTCCAAGGTGTTGCCGCAATGGTGATGAACGCACATACATTTGATTAGACTTACATGCCCCCTCAGGCCTACCTACCGCTATGGTCTATGGGCTCAGTCAATACACTGTACAGTATGTCATCACATGTTGCCCACAACTATAGATTAGTTGCACTTGAACACGCTCTGCGGATTTATTGGTTTTAATAATTGATGTCATAATCAAGACATAGAAATGTAATAAGAAATTATGATATCATAGCATGATGGCGTTATTGGAAAAGGAGGGCTGATAAAATCACACCAATCAATCACACTGAAAGGCAATACTTTTCCTTTCAGTGTGCTCATCTGAAAACCTGCATTTAATTTGACTTGAATTGAGATTGTAGAATGAAGTTGAACTCACTTAACATTTATGTTCACTTTCTGGTTCACCAACGTTAAATGGGAATATTCATAATTATTTACAGTGTTGTGGCCATATTCTTGCATGCCATTCATTGTAGTGATGTAGTGATAATACTAGGATTTTTATGAGGTGTTTGGAGTAAATACAGAATTTACGGCAATGATATATTCCAACCAGAGGTATATGACCCACAGGAGAATACAGCCTTCGTCATATGCCTTAATGAAACATGACAAGTTGACCTCTCTGGTCAGCTCTCAGGTATTTTACATATAATTAGGCCTATTCATAACCACGTGAAGTTATACGATATACAGTATGGCTGTTTGACTTGTGTCCTCCTTGTTCTACAAAAAAAAAAAGTAATGTAAATAAATTTTGGACACTGCTTAATTAGGATAATTTGGATACTATTATATTAGTCTTTTTGATTAGATTAACACTAACAATGGATGCAGACATTTTAAAATGGGAAATATTTGGATTAATATTTGTTGTTCTAATGTTCACTTAGTTTAGTTTAGTACATCCTGTTATTGTATATAATATATTGTACATTGGTGACAGTTATGAAATGTCTTTATCTGATAACATAATTTACTAACTTCACTACAGTAGCACTAGTTATCTAGAATTAATAACTTTGAATCCAGTTATACACTGACATTCTATATCACACAGTAGAGTGTAATGGTAAAACTTAAGGTGGAGCAATCTTTGCTGCAATTCTTCATTTTCGCACACACTGTGCAGTTTCAGAAGAATACGTCTTGTTTCGGATTCCTTGTCATACATGTACGCACACACACACAGCTAGCTTTCACTGACCTTCAGTTGCTCAGAGAATGCTACATGAAACATGCATCGCGAAATGTGCATCGAACACAGTTGTAGAATGAAGGCACAGAACACGTGTTGGCTCACTTTTAATCTGACTTCCAAAAGTATAAGAATAAAGCAGTTTATTTTAGTGTCAACATACTGTAGCCTATGCACTTTGTTTCTTCCGGCACCCTCAGAATAGGATTTATAGGATGACTTAGTACAAAGTGCCTGCTTATTTTCAAAACAGATTTCTTGCACAGATAAAACCTGAAGACGAGAGATAAAGCCAGCAGGTGCATAGCGGAGGAAGCTGAAGCGGTATAGATAAAACACATATGACTAAAAATGTACGTCCAGGTTTCTAGTGTACTGTCTATGACAAATTACACATGGATTTAAAATATATAAAGCATTAAGTCAATGGATCTTATGCCGTGGGTAGAGCTTTAGCTCAGTTCAACTGAAAAACAGGTGCAGCTCTTCAGTTAATTTGGCTGATTTGGCTGTTTATGATTTACAATAATCTCAAATTGAAAGCAAGTGTAGCAATGGCAGTTTGTGATGTCACATTTGTAATCTTGTCTTTTACGTTTCTGGGCAATGTGTCCCTGGGACTGGGACAAGTGTACAATGCCACATGTTCAGAGCTCAGCCATGTGAACAAGCCGTCTCTAAAGCTGACGTGGGTTCATTTATATATATATATAATATAATAATATACCTCTAAAATCCTGTAGCTGTGTCTTTGAACTGCTGTTCAGAGTAAATTTTAAATTTTGTAATGCCATAGACTAGACATATGTCAGCTATCAGCAAGTCAAATGTGCTCTGTGAGAATGTGTGCTTGAATTCATCCAGTAGGCCTATATACTGTAGCTCCTACCTCTACATCTTGATGTTTCACCTTTCATAAAGATTTCATACCATTCAGGGCCGCTTTACCTTATTGGTACAGTAAATCTACCTGTGCACACAGCTACAGGTTTGTCAATGTTTGTTCATTCTTTTTTAGCTAGCTCTCATTTCAAATCCTACAGCACCCACGTCAGCTTTATATATATGCCTAAAATCCTGTAGCTGTGTCTTTGAACTGCTGTCAAGGGAGATCTTATGACCAAAGAAAGACTCTTAGGTGTTCCAGTAAAACACCACAGATGACAGAGTGGGAAATAGTGTGATTATCTCCCAACAATTCCAGCTCCACACATAGCCTACATATTTGTTCTTGATCACTCTGAACCTGAGATACGTCTTCGCCACTCATAAGGCTGATCTGAATAAATGTTTGATTTCAGTAAGTGTCCCGGTGAGCCGGCCAAGAGGGCCCCACTATTACAGATAGAGCATTGTAGTTTTTACGCCACTAATTCCTACATGTATACATTGCCATTGTCGGAAAACATTGATGTTCACGCAAGACGGGGAAACTTTCCGTATGCGTGAAGGTAAACATGGAGCCTCTGGAGCGTGGTGGAGGTAAATACACTTCAAAAACTTCCAGTTTAACATAAGCAGACCTCCACGCCAAGGTCAGACCACACATTTGGCAGAGAGTCGTGCAAATGTCCTCGGGATCGTAATTTTTCCCCAACTGTCACTGTCAGACTTGTATCCGTTGTTAGAGGGCAGGTACGGGGAGATTCATGGTGCTGGTGATAAGTGGGTGGTGCATGGGTGCACCACGGGAATACTGAATGTAATATGGAGAAAGCTCTTTCCTCCTGGCCTCATTACGAGTAAAGTGGCAAGTTGGTGTCAATTAATCATGGGCCCTATCTGTGCTTTCACGTGTTCACTGCGGCAAAATAACTTTTCCCTTTCAACAATGACCACATTTGGAAAGCTCTCGCTACACTTACTACAATTAGGTCATTATAGGCAGACAACGTGGCTTTATTCAAAAGTACAGTTACAAGGCAGACATCTTGCATAGGGATACTTAAGCTACATGTTTGACTGGGTAGCCCACAAACCACAGCCTACTATCCTTCCCAGGGAGAGGAAGATGGCTATTTTCTCAATTCCAGATCAGGTGAATAGTAATCGTCTTATCAGACTCTCAAAACATCCGCACTTTTCACATTTACCAGCAGGGATTTGCTTTAGATCATGTGTGTGCAGTGTCTCTGGCAGTAGAACCTGGCTCTGCGTTTACATGTCATGCTGGTTCCTGCTAATCACGGCTAAACAAGACACCCCCCCCCCACACTGGAACAAGGCAGTTGGCGCTGCGTGTTTCAAAGGTTTCCCCTCACGGCCGGTCGTACGCATTCTAATTGTGCTCTGCGGGGACGCTGCCATCCTCATCTCCTCTGTACCGCAAAACCAGAGGAAAATGGCCTTTGTCAATGATAAGCCCAAACAGTAATGAGATTTGAGGGACATCTAAGTACCTCTCCTTTGAAGGGAAAAAATAGATGTGGGGAAAAAATAGGTTTGAAATGCAAATGTCCTACTGCGATGATGCATGCCGAGTTATCTAACTCAGGGAAAATGGAACAAAGAGGCAAGCAGTTGGAGCGACTGAGAAGTTTGGAAAATTAGTTGACTGATGTTTCAAAGATTGTGTGCTGTGTTGGTGGATGCATGTAGGATGGAATTGGATGATCTGGCTGAGAGAAATGTATGCTCTCGAGAGGTTGCAATGTTTTTAGAATTAAAAAAGCAACCATGTATACATCTGAACTTATTGCATCAATGAGACAAGAGAGCTGGGTTGCTAAAATTATATCATGTTTTTTTTTGTTGTAATTATTTATCACAGCTGACAAATGCAAAAGATCCAAATTAGGAAAGTTTTTGAAGAACTGTTTGTACTTCTCTGCGAATCTGGTAAACTGATCTTACAGGGTGCTATTTGACAGATAAAGGTTAATGACAGCTGGAAAGTCCCATAGGATGACCTAAGTCTTTAAGCAATAACACACGAGAGGGTGTGCGTTAGACTGAATATCTGCATGTCTGTGATTGGGTCGTAGGTACGAGGCTGTAGGCCGAGTGCCGAAGATAATCACAGCCATGTCTGAAATATTGGCACTCATGGAATGCCTCTAGTCCAATCAGATCACTTGGTCGGAACTAACTGTTGTATAAAGTCTAATTAGTATAGTCTGGGACTGATATCTAATTCATTTTTAGATATCATTTTCACATTTCACGCTTACCATTTAAAGGTTTTCCTCAATTTGACAAGACGTTGTATTGGAATGATACTGTACAGTGACTAGTATTCAGCTAAAGGTATACTCCTTTATTTGTATACCCTTACAGCCACCCACATAATTTTACGGACAGTTTTGTTTCAAACTTCAACTGTCGACTGGGGTAGAAATGCCCAAATAAAAGCAGCGCTCTAACATGATTGATCATTTAAAAAATATGAAAATACTGTAAAGTGAAAACATAATTATAGTTACATCATGCAGTTACTAATACAGATATGATTTTAATCTTAAGAATGACTTACATTAATACATTATCTAACTGTTAGATATTGTATTACTGTACATTAAGTCACTTTAGGGTAATACACCACAACCATAACAATACACTGGGGTCCATTTATTAGAAGCCCCCCATTTCATACCACTCTCAGCCCCTTAACAGTAATTGTATCACTTATAGACTATACTGCTTTATTAAAATGTAATTTAAACGTAATCCCTAAGATGTTGCTTATTCCCCACTTGCTCCCACTGTTAGGTGACACATTTCTCCATGGTGTATATTTTACCCAGACACAAACACATACAGCCAATACACCTACAATATAACACCACTTGAGAAGGGATATGTGTGAATGTTTCAATGTTTGTTAGTGGAATGCAAACTTCATTAATTACTTTGATTAATTAAAATTTAAATGATTTAGATTGCTAACATAATTTGATCAACTGTCTCCATAGAACTATATCTTAAATGCACACTAATGCTAAGCATTTTGAAACAGTGTCTGAAATACTTGTAGAAAACAATTCTGAAAACAATTCAGAAAGACACAGTAATAGTAATTCTAATAAAGTATAGAGCTAATTGTAACTAATGGACACATTCTGAAAATGTGTTGAGATTCATGGTGAACAAGATGGGCTTGTCTGCCAAGGCTGAGGCAGAAATGTGGTTGAACTGAATTCCGTCCAACACAGCCCCTCTTATCCAAACCATCCTTTTAAAGCTCAACAAATCATACAAGTGTCAGCCCAGCTGTCATATTTATATTAGCAAGACATTTCTTACATTATTAACCTCTTTAGGAAATTGTGCATTTAGAAACTTTAGCTGTCAGAGTGACATCTTTTCTTCAGCCAATCTTCAAATAAGTTATAGCACATTTACAGTATGTTACAGAATGCATACTGTAACATGTCACATGAAAACCAAATGCATAATACTGTACCTATGGTATCTCTCACCTAATGAAATCTGTGACACCAACATTAGAAAATAATATTCAGCTAATGACAAATGTTTTTTTAGATATTCATCTGCTAAATGTTGTGTAAAATATCCCAAGACACGTCTGTATTTTTAATTTGATGTCCATTATGGTATGCACCTCTAAATTACTTTGCTTCAAAAAAAAGGATGTGGATCAAACTGTTTACTTTTTATGGAATAAAGTTGTGGACATTATATCTGTGTTTAAAAAGAACACCGCAGTACCTGAGCATATAAATATATTGTTTTGTGTTACATAGAAAATATATTAAATATACAAAATGTAACTTTATTTAATTGTATTGGCAAGTGTTTAGTAATCAAAACATAACAGCATAGCAAGCATAATTGCCTATATTTAAAACACTGTAAATGAAAAGGCATTGGCTGACTCTTGAATTGCCTCAATCAGCAATAGCACCAAAACAGACACACATTAAAATGAAGACGCTGGAGAAATCTTTTCAATGTCAACGGTATAAAAAGGCAGCCAAATCCTACTGTAGGTAGGATTTTTGATATTGTTCAAATGCATTCAATATAAATGCTGACTGCTAAAATACATTAATTTTATCTTGGATATTACTGTCACTATACTGTATTATACTGTATTGTATGTATTTGTAAATGTCATCATCAATCCAACTTTGAATGAGTGCTTTCTAACACTGCTAGTTTATCACTTTCAAAAGGTCTTAGAAAAACACTTTTGATCAGCACTTTGCGAACATTATCTAAAACTGCTGGACCATCTAAGAAAAGTTAAATATACAAGCAATTGAGCTAAAATTTCTGTTGTGAAAAGTGCTATACAAATAAAGTTTATTATTATTATTATTATTATCATTAACATTATTATTTATATTTATGGCTCATTAATTGAGAAAACGTACCTTCCTTCAAATAAAGGTATGTTAAGGGTTAAGTCTAATGAATTTGCTTTCTACTAACGTCTCTTTAATTTTAACTAGTCTGTATTTTATTTTCTGCTATTAATCTCTGTCTATTTTTGTCTCAGAAAAAAATGACAGATTATGAGATAAAAGTATGTTATTAAAAATATGTTTTCTCTGAGCAAAAAAATTAAAGCTTCTAACGAAAATGCAGCATACTAACACAATTTAGCAGAAAGCAATGTTTACCTTCATTTTTTTTGCCAAAAAACAAGCTTGAAAGAAATGTTTTCATGCCAGTGGATGAAAAATGTAAGGTACGCACACTTTTATTTCAACTAATCTAATCTAACTGTTCCCTGTGTTTCTTCCTCTAAAGTCAGCTTTATTTATATCAGCAAACGACAGAGAAAGTTGTCCTGATTTGGAATTCATTTGCACTTTTACAAGAAGGATAGCAGATTTTTACTAATTCTGACTTCAATGGATTCCAGCATTTTTCAAGCTACCAAAAGACAGGTAATATTCCTATATAGCCCATAAACAGAGACAATATTTATTCACACATTTATTAAAGCCTCTGGAAACACGTGTTTTGAGTTTATTTGACTGATTAATTCGCTTCTTCGGTTAAGGTTAGATGAAGTTATGCAAAAATTGCATATACTCAAAAGAACCAGATGTTGTCCCGCCCTATAAAACTGATATAGCCTACTTTAGAGTAGGAGAGACTAATGAAGCAGACAGTTAGAAGGTTTACCCTTCTTCACCATAATGGACACTTTCCAGGTCAAAATAAAACCCCACACAAATGTTTCAGTCAAGCACTGGTGTCTTGAATGGTACATCAGTTTAATCATTGACATTGATAACTGTATGATGTGTTAAAGAAAAGTGTAGCGACAAGATTAATTGCAGTAGAGACGTTAAATAATATGAGAACCAGTTAATTAACAGTGATATATATTTATATCACAGTCAACTATTCAACCAGAAAGGCAGCAATGCCTTCAAGATAGAGAGCTAATGTGAATGTCCTTGACTCAAGAATAGAAGATTCAGATGAGTGTTGTAGCTTTGACTGTAGCTGTAGCAGTATCCCCCTCTGCTCCCACAACCATAAAACACATGAACATAGATAGCTTCAGTGTTAGAAATATCACAATGCTGTATAAATGTATAATGTGTCATTACATGTAAATGATGACCATCTTTGTGTACCTTAATGGTAAATGAATGTACTGATCGAATAGGCTATAACCATCTTTATCTTTTGTTTCATTGCCACCCTGAAGTCTTCTTTCTAATGCCAAGTCTGGGTTATATAGTGATACAGTTTGAATGCAATTCGTCTGTAATACAAAACACACAATACACTCAAGTCACAGTTGCACTGTAGTGTCATGGCCTGTTTGTGCACTTGATTATACTGATATATGTATATATATATATATTTATATATATACATAATGTATAATTTAGATTAGTACAAAAGCTATGCATAGAGCAATACATTATTTACAATACAACTTAACAATCCCCTTTCCATTTAGTAAGCTGTTTGTTTCTCAACAATAGGGCGTTAATGCTGTAAAACTAATAAGTAAAAGGTCAAGTCAGCTATTGCAAGCTAAATGTAAGATAATACACCTTTTGACACATTCACTATCTCCTTCCATTTTATTAGCTTACCGTTGTTCCCTGTAATTATTTGATATTTCTACACAGCCGTGGCTCCGTAAATAGTAACATAAACAAAGTGGCGAACACCGCTCACCTCAACAAAGCCGTAGTACTCCTGTACGCTTTGCTTCACAATGCATGTTGATGTGTGAGGAGCTCCACGGAGGTCTGCAGAGCGATACTGTTTTGATTTGATCTGGAAGTTAGCAAGTGTTCTAGAGAATAACTGACACTGTCTGTAATTGTAATGAGCTCATAAACACATCTGGGTCTTCTACGGGTTGGTTTTGAAGAGGTTACTTAGTTACATGCAGTAGTTGCAAAAAGCAACTTAAAAGCAAATTAACAGCTTTTAATATCTGCATATATCGGCATATCTGCCGTTAAACATAAAGTATCAGGTGTCGTCTGCTATTTAGAGGTTCATCCTTATTTACACACACATGAATGGGTCAAGGAGAAATGTAGACAAAATACACTACACATTTGTTACAAAGCTGTGGATATCCTCGTTGTGTCCGCGGCTCCATTTTGCCTCACCTGTCCCAATTTGTAATCATTCCCTCGTGTTAAATACCCTGTCCTGTGTCGGCCCAGGTCTGGATCAGTGTGTATACAGGTACTGTATGCTTTGGCTATTTGTGTATGGGCTTTTAAGTTCTGTTTCCTCAAATCCGGTCTTTAATAAATCAGTGCAATAACATTTATGCGTGGATCATAGACATAGAATATAAAAAAGGCTGGGTATATAGGTATATAGTTTGGGTTGGGGGATCTTGTGGTTCATATTTACATATAAATAGTTATGTGCCTTACTTGATTACTTAAAAGCACTCCAAATGATTGAACCATTAGTTATTTTTTTTCTTTTTCATTTCTGTTTTCTACTTTCAATCAGCATAAATTACATGCGTTCTCCGACAGTATGTGCAATTGAGAGAATAAGTTAATTCAGCAGATTGAAATCCTGGGTTGGAAGGGAGGACATGAATTAATATGTTATAATGTTTATGTGTTATTAGTATATCATTATCTAAATGGGCAAAGTACTGTACACTGCAAACATGTACATTAGACATCAGGTGTGTGACCCAATGTAGCAGTGATGTCTTGTAACAAACTGCAGCAGTACCGTATCAGAAACATTTCTCTTTACTGAACGATAGCAGTGAACATATCTTCAGCTCATTTGAACTAAAGTTGGCTGTGATAAAAATATAATGATGTCCTATATTTTACATGGCCAGTGTGCCTTTAATAAAATAAAAAATACAGATAACAAGTGGTGTCACCCGTCACACTAAGCCTTTTCCAGTGTCTCACATGTCCTGACCAGTTAACTGGTTTTGTTTGTAATTTCAGTCATGCATTGTTTCTCCCCATAGTCCTGTTCACGAATGTAAACAATCCTGTTTCTGATGCAGTGTAATGTGGAGAGCTATACGTTGTCTGCCAATTATGATGGATATTAGAATATGTCTAAAATGAATTGTTATGGATTTTAACAGCGTGAATGGATGTGAAATAATTGTTTGCTATTTGATTCAATAGTCAGTTGTGTACATGATGTTTCAAAAGCAAAAGGCCTCTTATAATTGCCATATTGTAAGCCATATTGTCAGAGGCCATGCCAGCCATATTTTCTAGTCCAGGCCTGTCAAGGAGAAAACTATACAAAGAGACAGCTCATTGCTGAAAGTGATTTTTAACAAGCAAACATACTAAGATATATAAACACACAGATTAGTTCAGAAAAACATGCATTCCACTGTGGGCTAAGCTGTACCACCATCACTTGTTGCATCTAAAGCTTCTGATTACCATTGAGGTTATGCTTTGCTCCCTGCCCTATTTCTTAGCACGCTCGTTCATTTGGGTTAAGAGCAACACATCAGACCGGAGCATTGCAAATGCGTGCAATAAACAGTTGGTCCTTCTGAAGACCGTTTCCTGAATGGGAGGAAGGATATTCAGAAGTGGTTTTCTCTGTACGTTTTGTTTTGACAACAGATGAAGCTTGGTTTGACAGTGTGCGATCATTCAGCTTTAACGGTACGGCATTGCTCTGTATGTATTGAGTGTGCGCACGTACACATCAGAGCGAGAGGGATCTTATTGCTACTGCAACTAATTTGGGCTAAATTCAGATGAAAAAATAAGTGAGGCCCGTCAAATGTAATGTGCCACTCCCAGAGCTTTAAACAGCATACATCCTGCCTCTGTGCATATTAGTCCACTCGATTATTTGGAGAGAGGTCTTGTTTGACTGGTCAGATGTGAGTGTTTAGCCACACAATCAGATCCGTATATATGTAATCTGCAGGCGCTCCTTCCATATCTACCCTGTTAACAAGGAAGAGGTATTCCTTTGAGTGGCTGCAGAGCTACAGTACAGAATGCTCCGATATCACCCAGGAGAGCAGTTTTATAGTCCCTGTCTGGACTAAGTCAGTCTAATAAGGATGAAAAGGCATGAATACATAAGCTGCTTCGTATTCCCATTGACATGCCCATAGGCTTCGGCCACAGCTGACAGGATCTGCAGTGGTTCATAATAAGAATGCCAGTTGGGGAAATTATGGTAATTACAACCCACTTAACTAGGGGGTTAAAGTATGAGCTTATACTACAACCTGGGCTACCTTTAATACACATAAGCCGCCGACAGGAAATAATGAGTTTAGAGTTGATGCTGTTGTGCCCAGAGCCGTCGCTGGTGGGGTGAAAGGTGGTGACAATTATTGGGGCCCCACTACCCAGGGGCCTCAATAATTGTCACTATATATAGACTACCTGTTGTGTGAATAATTCTAATATACATTATCGTTGTATGCCTGAGATTTTAATAAAAAAACACAAAAAACATGCAATTTTTTGAAACATTTTGCAAATATATGCTCCTTTACCCTCATTAAAAATAGTTTAGTCCGATCAGAAAGAGATTTTTTTTCACACGCCTGTCACCGCTTGGCAAGACAAACACGAAACAGCAGAACTTAACAACACAAACACAGGCACCTAACATTCGCTATACTCTCGTCAGGAAAAGCAAACAGGCGAATCAATAACCCATAAACAAAGGGAACCCTTATGGGGGGCAGGATGGTGGTGCTGTTGGTTGGGTGGTGTTGGTGCTCCCAGCCGGAAGGTTGGGGGTTCAAACCCTGTGTTGACCTACCTGTAAGCATCCTTGAGCAGGATGACGAACCCCCTGCTCCCGGTGGTTGGCTGCACCTTGCATGGCAGCGATCACCGTGAATGTGAGGCAAAATAATGTAAAGCATAAATGCAGTCCATTTAACCCAGCCTTTTATGCCCCCACACCACTGGACCCAGCAAATTCAGTCCATTAAACCCTCCACCCCAGTGAATACTATTATAGCTCACCAGCTTTATTTTACTATGGACAAAGGTAAAATTTAGGAAGGAATTTATAGTGCACTTTTAGTATTTAGGTTAACTTTAATTATTTTGATACTCCGTTGCTGTGAAAAAACGGTCAATTGGAGTGAGGAGTTAAGGAGAAAACACAACTCTCTCTTTACATGGCTCTAGGTGCTAATCTGCTAGTAAATGAGGAAAAGAGGAGCCTCATAAAGTTGAGGTTCTACTGTAGTGCATAATCCAAATATTCTAACCCTGTTATGACAACAGACGTGTGAAAAGTGCATACAGTACCTAAAGTCTCAGCCTCTTCCATTCATTAGCAATATGTCGCCTACAGTAAATGATATGGGTGGAGGGCGGTCTGGGTCCCACATACAATTTTTTTCAGGGGGCCCAGAGTACTGCCTGGCTGTGCCCGTGCGTGCGCGGTTCACGTGGTCCGTCTGTCACTGTCACTTCGTCGTGTGGTTATCAGGTTGCTGATGCGCGCTTGTGTTTTACAGTGGCGGTCCTGTAGAGAGCGGTAGATAGTTTTAATAAATGGTTGTATGCGGGACCAGCGAGAGCTGTGCGGGCTCCTTACTGTACATAAACGGGAGGGAGGAGCGACCGTACTATTTCTCTTGATTCCTTTCCCCTGTCGTGGCAGCCCATCAAAACGCTACTGGAAGACAGTTTTGTCCAGCTGAAGAAGCAGGAAAAGAATCAACAATTAATAATAAACTCACGCACGTGGTATCTGGAGAAAGACGAAGTGAAGCGAACTAAAGTGACAGCACGCTCGCCTTGCGGAGGAATAGATCGGAAGCGCTTCTGCTTTGCGGTGTAAAGTGTACTTGTGCTGGATCCCAACCGGGGAGCTCTGTTCACTTTCACACTGTAATTTCCTCATCAAAACCCGCCCTGGTCCAGTCTCAAGCGCACGGACAATACGGTGAGTGCCCTTATTGTGAATGTAACCCCCCGACGCGCACAACACGGTGTGCACGCACATGCAGCCTGCTTTTTGCCCGTGCTAGCTCGCATAGCATGTGTGCATTAGCTGTGTAGGTTCGTTTGACAGATCATATACATTGGATACATTGCAGTCCAAACAATTTAATACTCTGCTTGTTTAAACTGTCCGCCACAGTGACTGATGTCCCGGTACTGTTTGGTGGTGGCAGCACTATTGAATGCAACTGTACAATGACTACATGTGCTGTAATTAATGTGCTTGTCCGTGCTTCCTACAGTATATGTGGGCCTGAACTTGGATTTATGCCTGCTGCACTCTGGCGCACGAATGCAGGCGGCAACACACACACAGGCACACGCGCGCGCACGCACGCACACACACACACACACACACGTGCACGCACGCTGATAATAAAAAAAATATCATGCACAAGAAAATAAAATACATACGTTATAAGATACAAATAGAGATATACGACATTGGTCATAATTTGTAGCCTACCAATAGTAAGCATGTAGTAAATAAGAAGGAAGGCTTAGATTAGTATCTTGGGCAATAAATAATTCCATTGTGATTTTTATTAGTAGCCTACAAATGTTTTTATTAAGGTGCAGTCTGTGTCATCAAGCTCCAACCAAGGTGTTTTCCCTCCCAAACCAGATCTGTTGAAAGGGGTTTGGTGGTTCCAGCTTCTACTTCATTGCCAATTCTTCCCGCGTTTTGACAGTTGAACTTGATGTATTGCTGTTTAACAGAAAATGTGAGTAACACACTGAGCTTTGAATGCGTCTGCTACTAGTAGCCTACTTTCGATTCTGACTGAAACAGTTGCACTAGATAGAATACTAAATGTACTTTAATTAAAACAGCCCAGATGGTACACAGTGGAATGTCTTTTATGGATAGTTGCCTTGGCATGGCTGCAATTATCACAGGGAAACTTAGTTTGTTGAATATGTGGCTGATTGTGTTTTCACGTCGGTATTACTCAGAAAGTTTCAGCATGTATTTTAGCTATTAGGCTACTCTTTACACATATTTGTAATTGTCAGTTTTGTGGAAATCTCTTCGTATGTGGTGTGTCACAGCTTTGAAATGTGTGTGCAGCACTTTCTTTATACAGTATGGTAGGCCATAAGGCGGTAATGGGATAACTCATTGTACGGTACTTATTCTGTTTGTAGACAGAGTAAATACAGTGACACGAGTTATCGAATTGCCGGTTCTGTATTGTGTTGATAGGAGCAGCATGCACTTCCACAAATGGCTAACTAAGCAAGAAATTCATCTTGCCAAAACTATGTCGAGTCAGACAAGTAATACAATAGAACACACAAGAGGCTGGTCCATTATCTTGGGCCGTGGCGTTCTGTGCTCAGAGTCCTACAGCAACTGTAACATGGAATAACCCCGTCGGCCAGATAACCATCCATGCATTAATCATTATCCGGTGGTTTAAAATGCAACGACCTCGTTTGATTATTAGCGCCGTACATACAATGGTATCCACTATACAAATATAAACATTCGCTCTGCGAGCAACGTAGATCCATCTGAGCCCTGTGTGGGCTGCTGTGAAGTGGGGGGACGCTATTGTGGAACTTGGCCCAGACCTTGAGAGGATTTCATCATTAAGTAAATGTAGTCATCTGGCGTTGACAAACAAACACTGGCGTTTTTTTTCCCCCCTATATAATGTTTTTCCCTCTATAGTGATTTTCCATGTACTGTATACTGTGAGTAGGAAAACTGGCTGACTGAATGTAAACGAGGAGCAGTGTGTTTGGGCCAGATTTATTTTCCTCCCTGTCTCCCCATGTGACCCTCTTGTCCTCTGTGTGTGTGTGTGTGTGTGTTGGAGCTGCTGTCAGCTGGGGCCTCTTTAGGGGTAACAGAGGTGACCTGTAGCCTCCACCGTGCAGCTAGCATGCCCGCTGGGTCTCTGCTTTTCTCTGACGTCATTGTGTGTTTCTGTCGGCCTCTCATCTCCTACTTTCTTCCCTCCCTCTCTTTTTCCTCCAGTCTATGCGCCCCCCCTCTCCTCCTCTACCCACCCCCCCACCCCTCCTCCCCGTTGAGCGCACCGATATGCACAGAAGGGTTCTGTTATGTAACACTGGCTGCGCAGCTGATGGCCTCGCCTACATCTACTGTATTATGATGTCAGAGCAGCCCAGAGAGGCAGAGGGCATGCTGGGTAATTCCACATGTGGAGAGCTATTTCTGAACTCGACCGAGTGGCCAGTGAGGACAGCTTGGAATATTTCTCCCTTTTCCGTTGTCCCATATTTCTGTTTCTCTATTTCACCATACAATGTAAATATATTTAACCCTATAGCCACACCGCT
>JAODOY010013610.1:13190-27583 GCA_025399855.1 Forbesichthys papilliferus | reverse complement strand
CATAACTTCCCGACATTAAGTCGTAATAGTCGGAGTTATGGTTCACTTTGTAGATCCAGAAGTCGGGCTTTTAATGGCTCATAACTTCGCGACAATAATTCGAAATTGTCAGAGTTATAGTTCACTTTGTAGATCCAGAAGTCAGGCTTTTAATGGTGCATAACTTTCCAACATTAAGTCGTAATAGTCGGTGTTATGGTTCACTTTGTAGATCCAGAAGTCGGGCTTTTATTGGTGCATTACTTCCCAACATTAAGTCGTAATAGTTGGAGTTATAGTTCATTTTGTAGATCCAGAAGTCGGGCTTTTAATGGTGCATAACTTCCCGACATAAATCAAAATAGTCTGAGTTATAGTTCACTTTGTAGATCCAGAAGTCGGGCTTTTAATGGTGCATACCAATGCTGCGTTTGGTTCACATTTAAGTTTCTCACTTACTGGCTTGTAATTTCCCCAAATATTAAGTATTCAAAAGGGCAAAAAAGGCTAAGAAAACATTTAAGATATAATATATAAGCCTATCTTTAAAGGTGTCAACAATCAACCACCTCTATTTTCAGTGTTGGGCAAGTAGCGACACTAGTTAAACTACATTTCAGTACAACTACAGTAGCGTGGCGGTAGCGGCGCTGTTTTCTGAATCAAATAGATTTTCAGTAGGGAAGCTACTAATTGATCAAGTAGTACGGTAGCGTCCACAGAAGCAACATTTTCCCGAGCATGTTTGAATCTGCAGCTCAAACTTAAGTCTTTATACAACTGCTAAGAATCAGTACGTGATACCATCACATACACGGACATAGCCACATGTGTAGCAGACAGAAGATAGCAGACACTTCAGTATGATGGTCGGTGATGCCGTAGCGTAGACGTATCACTGCGCTGATGCTTGATACTTTGATGCAGGGGATTGAGAAGGATTAAAGACAAGACTGAGTTTACGTGATAGAAATAACAGAGCAGAGGAGACATCGTATGGTTTAATAAACAGTTGAACTGAACAGTTTTGCCCTGTTTGTTTGTTTGAGTTACAATTTTGAATGTTGGTACAATAAAATTTAGGAAAAAAAATAGCCTAAATGTAGTGAACTACTTTTGCCTTGTTACATGTATCTTAGTTTGCTACATTTCTTTTGGGGTAGCTTCAGTGTAGTTAAATTTAATTTAACATAGAGTAACTGGTATCTTAGCTCACTACATTTTCAATGTAGCTTGCCCATCACTGTCTATTTGCTACTGCTCTAGATGTGCTATGAAATGGAAAACACTGTACTCTAAATTGGTAAGATACTGTCAGATAAGATACTGTAAGTCAAGACCAGATAAAATAAGATAATACTTAATTTATTCCCGCAGGGAAATGTAATCAGGATAAATAATAAAGAATATTAAAGATACACACACACAAGTATAAACACAAATACTAATATACATTAACATAATTTGCAAAGGTTTGCCATTTAAACGTTACAAATAGGCCCAGTGTGAGCAGTTTAGTACAGTTAAGTGCAATTAGGCCTACACACTGATCGTCTTATCTCATCTTATTAGCCTACTGGAAACGAATAGTCTTACAACGCCATCTAATGGTAGGCTAAATAACGTTAAAATAATCCCGTTTGCTAGTCAATGCAGTAATACAATAGGACTCAGGCAAAAAAAATAATATGATCAATATGTTGACATATTGCGCCCTCTTGCGACTTAAACGAGAATATTTAGCTCTAAGCATAATTCACAAATTGAGCCATATTTAAATTTAAACCACAATAATACTGTACATCACAATTATAGCCTACCACAAATAATTAAAAACAACACTTTCTAAATATAATTGACACTGAACTGACAACGGTAGAGCGGTAAAGCATTTCATATAATTTACACCAAAAAAAAAACTCAGCCACAGTAAAATCGTTACTTTACTAAATCATCATATTTTCGATGTGAAATAAGGACCTTAATAATCACATATTACATAGTAGCTAGTTTATAACGTATAGCCTATAGGCTTTACAATATCGTATCTTATTTTATTGTTATGCGGTCAAGTTATGGTTGAGTTTTGCAAACATATCTAGGCTACAGTTATTCTGGAAAAGGAGGTCCATAGACTAACATGTTTCATATAATTAACTGTAGGCCTATAGCTACGGTAAAGTGCGTGCCACAAGATGTCAGTGCGTTACCATCATTTCCATGCCCATCGTTTGTTCTTGAAGACCACTTTGCATCATTTCACTAGACTATATAGTCTAGTACAAAGTAACCAATACCCACTGATTTATTACGTTCAAAACGTATGTCACTAGCGGACAGCTTGGTTACTATTATACTACTAAGTATTACTTTTTTCACCTGGCCCGTGCCTACCTTTATATATATATATTAAATATTTTCGTATAGGGAAGAAAAGAGCTTTCTGAAGGTGTCTGCCTTTTTGTAAAACCGACCAATGAGAACCGCTGCCGTTCTGTTGAGAAAGGATCACGTTTTTGCCTGGCCAATAACATTCAGTATCCAGGACTTATAAGAGATGTTGACGCAGTGAAGAAGATGCGGGAATCAACAGCACTCATAGGCATCATAACAACGGGACATTTTCGCCCTGTGTTTGTCTTTGCCGTTTCTTCCTCTCTTGATATAAGGTTAGTCGATCAAACTTAATTTCTGAAGCCTACATGTTAGGCTTCAGCTATATGTTTTTTAGATGTTTCCCCTACACCTTATTCATTGTACTACGCTGTCTATTTTGTGTTGTGATATTGTTTGTGCTATTTATTAAAATGTTTTACTTTTTCATGCATCATTTAGGATAGTTTTTTCCAACAAAATACTTATGTGGGTTATGTTTTAACATCTATACTATAAGACATTTCACTTTACCCATATGCTTGTTTTATTTACATAAATGTATCTTTCTTAATTGCTAGGCCTAATATGTTGGACTATTTTATTTTATTATGTGGCAGTGCTCTTTTTATGTCATGTTAATTTATGTAATTGTACCAATTTGCTAGTACTGAGACGTCCATGATGTCCGGCTTGTTGTTTGATATGCAAAGTAGTAAACAATGGAACTCTTCTGCTGTATCTTTCATATAGATTATCTGGGGGTCAAAATGGCTACCTCAGCAAGTGCCAAACTGAGTAAAGCTGTGAAGCAGCAGTATATGGATCTCCCTCAAGGAGACAATGTCCAAGCTATGTACGTTTGGATCGATGGATCTGGAGAAGGATTGCGCTGCAAAACCAAAACGCTGGATTCTGAACCCAAGACCGTCGAAGGCAGGCTAATAAAACCTGCTGAATGCTGTGTTTTGTTCCCATTGCAACATGTACTTGTGTGGTCGCCCACACACAAATAGGCTCTTCTAAACATGCACCTCTGATGCTAACGTGTCGCCCAAGCAGATCTCCCCGAGTGGAACTTTGATGGCTCCAGCACCTACCAGTCCGAGGGCTCCAACAGCGACATGTACCTGGTGCCTGCTGCTATGTTCCGCGACCCTTTCAGGAAAGACCCCAACAAACTTGTTCTTTGTGAAGTGCTGAAATACAACAGCAAGCCTGCAGGTACTAGCCCATCTGTCACTGCACCAGAGCATTGTTAAGGTCAGGGGGTAGGGGTGGGGGGGGGGGGCAGGATAGTCTACACCAGAGCCATGGAAAAAGAGAGATACGCCAATGGAAGTTTGACATTTTCAACGGTCACATGATTCATGAAGAGGCTAAACATATGGCAAAAAAGCTCAGAAAATGCACCGATTTACATTTAAAATAAAATGTATAGGGTAATTTTAGTATTTATTCTAACTTCCTGGAACCATTTAGAGGATCCACGATCCAACATTGCTGTGAAAAAACTGTCTATTGGAGTGAACGGAGAAAGCGTGACTCTCTATTTACATGGCTCTAGTCTAGACTAGTCTGGCTTCGCCAGACTATTGATCTCAGATCAATTGTTTTTGCCGAGATTGTAGTCTGGAAACCCTGTTTGCTTTATCTTTTTCACAGCCACCCTGCTGGCGACCAATCAGGGTGGGTTAGTGAGATGACGTTGGAGTCAAAAGTGTTTCTAAATTGTGGTAGAGCTAGATGAGGCAGTACAAACAGTTGGTTACGCCGATTGGTTATAGGCTGTTCCAATAGTTTCAAAATAATTCAGAGTTCTACGCCCAGTAGGAGGCATCGACTTTTAACACTTCCCAATGTTGCATGGCCAGATCCTGTCAACCAAGTGCACTTTTTGGCCTCTAGCTAGTCTCCCCTTTCATGACAACTGTACGGGGAGGAGAGAATAAAAAATAATGTTAAGCCATACATTTTCCATTTATAATGGATAGCGGGGAGTTACAGGCAGAGTCCAATACTGCAAAGAGACAGCACAGCTTGAACGTCAAACCCGCTGTTGAGAAAATCTATGGATTTGTCCATTTGCAGTCTATGGGTGAAGTCATGGAGGGTCTGTCCATTTGCAGTCTATGGGTGAAGTCATGGAGGGTCTGTCCATATACAGTCTATGGGTGAAGTCATGGAGGGTATGTCCATATGTAGTCTATGGGTGAAGTTATGGAGGGTCTGTCCATATGTAGTCTATGGGTGAAGTCATGGAGGGTCTGTCCATATGCAGTCTATGGGTGAAGTAATGGAGGGTCTGTCCATATACAGTCTATGTGTGATGTCATTGAGGGTGTGTCCATGATGGAGGGTTTATCCATGGAGGGTTTATCCATATACAGTCTATGGTCCAGATCCTAAAGACCAGGGTTGCAAGACTATTATATGAACAAAAAATTGATCTGAGAGCAGTTGCCCGACAGAAAGATTGAATGTTAAGCCTAAAAACAAGTAGAATTATATAAATAGGTAACTTTTACTTTTTAACTAAATGTACACATGCCCACTGTAGTACTTTCAGGTACCACCAGGGGCATGTGTACATCCGCTTGAGAAATGTCTGTGGTAAACAGCAATGACCGTGAGTAGCATGTATGTTGCTATGTGAGCGCTACTCTGACGCTGCTGATGTCCCAACAGAGACTAACCTGCGCCGCACGTGCAGCCAGATCATGTGCATGGTGGAGGGCCAGCAGCCCTGGTTCGGCATGGAGCAGGAGTACACGCTCCTGGGCACCGACGGGCACCCCTTTGGGTGGCCGTCCAACGGGTTCCCCGGGCCCCAGGGTGAGCGCCGCACGACCACCTTACCTCTGGGAGCTGCAGAAGGGAAATGATGCTGAGTTTGAGCGTTATGTCGGAACTCGGAGGTTTTGCCTTCTGACGTGGGTTAAAAATTAAACGATGACAAAAACAACAACAAATGTCCCCTCATCTCAGAATTCAATGTCGGAATCACTGGCAGGGTTTCTCATCTCAGCTCAGAATTTCTGACTTAATGTCACAGCAATAAAACATTTTAATACTTCTTGTAAAGCTACCATGTAAAGCTATAACTTTGAAATGTGTTATTGTTATGTAGTTATTATTTAATAGCTACAGGGTTAGACTGCCAAATAACTGGGGTTACATGGACACTTTTTTGCTTTTCCAAATGGAATCTTTCCGATTGAAGATTTTGGGTTACCTGTTTACATGGTATGTTACCTAATCGGGTCTGGTGTTCAAATGCTGCGTTGCAATTTACCGGAAAAGATGTTAAATATGCACACGTTATCTAGCTAGCAAAAAGTCTAAAACCTGCTAGCATTGAGTTATAAGCATGTTGGGAGAGTGAGACTTTGACAGGTGGAGAGATTTGGCCTGCGGGCCCCCGACGAAGTCATCGTAGCCTACTTCACTCACATTCACTTACATGCGGGTGTCACCAATTTGTCCAGACTTTGTAGAGTGGCTGTGCAGAAACTTGAAACGTTTGAGAACACAGATAGTTTTTTGGCATACATTTTTTATCTAACTATGTTCAAAAAGGAAATGCTTTCACCAAATGCTCAATTTTTTATGTAAAAAAATGTAAATATTCTCCTTGAACATTTGCCTCAGTTTTCCGAATTTGAACGCATCTCAGGAGTCTCAACAGCTTGTTGTTTTGTGTGCGTGTACAGGCCCGTATTATTGTGCCGTGGGCGCAGATAAAGCCTATGGTCGGGACATAGTGGAGGCTCACTATAGAGCTTGTCTGTATGCTGGGGTTCAGATCTGTGGCACCAATGCTGAAGTCATGCCAGCACAGGTATTTTTACTTAATGTGGAAGGGGGAGGAGGTATTATAATGCTGGTTAATTCTGGACAAAAATTTATTTTATTTTAACAGGTTTATCTGCCTTCTTCTGGCATGTTGCATTGACACACTGCCTCTGATTCCTTTCAGTGGGAGTTCCAGATTGGTCCATGTGAAGGAATCAATATGGGCGACCACCTCTGGGTGGCCCGCTTCATCCTCCACAGAGTCTGTGAGGACTTTGGCGTGGTGGCTTCCTTCGACCCTAAGCCAATCCCTGGCAACTGGAACGGCGCCGGATGCCACACAAACTTCAGCACCATAGATATGAGGGAAGATGGCGGATTAAAGTAAGGACTCGCAGCGTATTAGCGTCCATGGTCTAATGTAGTGGTCCTCAACCCTGGTCCAGGGGATCCACTGCCCTGCATGTTGTAGATGTCTCCCTGTCAGCTGTGATGGAGCAGGGAGGCATCTACAACATGCAGGACAGTATTTGAGTCTCAAAAATTTTTTGTGCTCTTTACTAACATCCACGTGTTGGTGCAGAGCCATTGAGGAGTCGATCGAGCGGCTCGCCAAGAGACACAGCTACCACATCCGCGCCTACGATCCGAAGGGGGGCCTGGACAACGCCCGTCGACTCACCGGCCGCCACGAGACCTCCAACATTCACGAGTTCTCGGCCGGCGTGGCCAATCGCGGCGCCAGCATTCGCATCCCCCGCTCGGTGGGGCACGACAAGAAGGGCTACTTCGAGGACCGACGCCCGTCCGCCAACTGCGACCCTTACGTTGTCACCGAGGCCCTCGTGCGCACATGTTTACTTCAGGAGGAGGGAGAGGAGCCTACAGAATACAACAAATAAATGCCCACATCTTCCTCTGCCCTTCGTTAGAGCCCTTTTCTCAAGGAGCAGCTCTGGTCTATTTTGACCTGCGCCTCACTCTCCCATTCCTCCTGTGGCGTTTGTGACCCAATATCTGATTGCACAAATGAGTTTTGAGCGCCATAGATACTGATAAAAGCAGTCCAAGCAAACGTGGGAACAAACGCTTGGACATTTCAGCGGTAAATTGACCTCCTGGTTTGTATGCGTACCAAATGTGGCTTAATACGCAACTCGCCTTGTGCTTTGATGTGTATTAAAAAAGAAGGAAGCAGGGTACAGCTGAATCTCAACATAAAAATACTCTTGCTAAAATAGTTATTAAACATTTGTATTAGTCTACTAAAGGACAATGTTTACGGCCTAAAAAAGGAAAGTTAGTTAGGTGTATTTCGATGGCATTATCTCTATTGTCTCAATAGCAGAGATCAGCAGAACTATAAACTGTTAAAGTTGTTTGATAAGATATTGATCATAAAGTATTGCCACAGTTAGGAGTGTGTGTGTATATGTGTGATTGATAGATAGATAGATAGATAGATAGATAGATAGATAGATAGATAGATAGATAGATAGATAGATAGATATTTCTTTTTTTCTAACCTAGTTTTTATCTTATCTACTTAATTTTCATTCGTTTGAATTTATTTGTGGTGTACGGCCTTTCATTCTGTCCATTTGATGTAATACTTTGTCACAATAATACTGCCAACAGGATTGCGCTGTTGTGATTTTAATTTTGGTCCAAAGATTCCCATTGGCATTTGAATGTTTGGTGTTTTTGTACTGATGTGGCCTTTTCCACCACAGTGGTGGTAATTTGTCATTTGTTTATTTTTATTTTTATAAATGCATGGGATATCAACCGCTAATAAACATTTGAAGAATTCTCAGTATGGGCGTCTTCTTTGGGTGGAGAAATGTGTTTGTATGACTTCTGTTTCTGCTAATATGGAGGAAAGAGGACCAATGTTTAAAAGATGTGATCAGCTGTAATTCTAGATGACAATTATAAGAGAAGTAGCACATGCTCAATCAAATGACCTGAGGTGCTGTACGCCCTTTTGCATTAGTCTGATGCTGCCAGGAGTACATGATACTTGCAAAGGACAGTTAACAAGTGTAGAAATGGAATAGAAGGCTCCAAACAATGCTTTTATTCACTTTTAACTTGACCTATATTTATGTAGCCTCCACCCATTGGTTCATATCCAATTCTGTAATAACATCTGCAGAAACAAAAGCTCTCAAAAACGACATGAGTTCTATCTAGTTCAGAACAGTTATGCAATTGGTTGGTTTGGAAGATGTTTTTCATGAGTGTGAGGCATTTCCATAAAGAAAAACTTAGCAAATATTAAATGTAAATTAGACTTATTGTTATTGAGTTATTTAATTGAAATATTGCATTTGACTTTATCGTCATGTACCTACAAGATGAGGTTGCAAAATCTCATGGTAAACAAAGATTTTCACCAAATGTTTCAGACGTGTAAAGCTTTAGAGTATGACACTTATAATATAACTTGCATAATAAAAATATACCACCATGCACGTATAAAGGATATCTTGGCCTGCAGAGTTCCCAAAACCTGATCAACCAGCCCTCAGTTGAAAAATATGACCATCACCAGGTAGGGTGAAGTTTGGGTCACGAAACATAATACTGCGGTTCCAACCCTAGCTGACTAAGCTTGTTCATGTAAAATAATATCTACGTTGTTTGTGTTGTGGTTGCATAAGTATAAACACATTTTTTTTATTAAAATACTAACTGGTTTCTTGATTGTGAAACCCCAACAACACAAACTGTGTTTGACTATGAGAGATTAGGGGAAGGAAAAGTAGTACTTTGGCTATACACTGTTAGCAAATTAAAATAAAACTTGCATTCATATACTGTTGTTAATTTATGTGTCCATTATACCTTGTTTAAAACCTAACAAACCTTTTTAAATATAAATAACCTATGTTTATTCTTAAGGTTTTTACACAGCTTTGACTTAAACCTATACTGTATAATTCCTCTAGACCTCAACATAGCCTACTGTATATGGCCTTTCTTTATCACATAATGGCTTCGGGGTGAATGAAACCAATTATTTTTGTGTCCACTGATATAACCAGCACATTAAGATTCATCTCGCCCCAACCTTTTAGGTTTGCAGAACAGGATTACTCTCAAAGAGAAACATGGTGTGCAAACTGCAATTTGATCAGGGAGTTACAAAAGTACTTCAGGACCTTACCGTAATAAGTTGGAGTTATTTTAGTGATACACTGCATACGTGCAAGGCTTGAGCCCAAATTAAGCCCTTAGTTTCCCATCTATGGTGGACGTCCTTTCTTTAGGCCTTAAACTATCACTGTCTGTCAGAAGTATAGATTCAAGTCATTTGACCAGAACTTGAGTCTTGAGTTGATGTAATATAATTACGTGCTGTACTTATTTGTAGTTTGTGATTGAAAGCAGTGTTGTGGTGTTGTAGTTGACATTCCTACACACATTCTGACATTAGGCGCATACACACTCACACCAGATCAACACAACACCGACAACTAATACTCCTTTGTCTCTTGGCTAGACTTTTATTAATGTACTTGTCTTGTACTGATCGTTATGTTTTCTTCATATTGTCTCGTCAAAGTTACATCTTGTTTAAAGGAAATAAATAAATGAGAAAATGAAGCAATTATGTTTTGTTAGGTTAGAAAACAAAATACTTTGTGCCACACATCTCTACTCCTCCCCCTACAGAACTACAGGCTTATATATCCCACCCAACCCCCTCACACACACACAGCCCTGTGCACTGTAGTACATAGCTGCATTTGTAAACATAAACAATAAGCTTAGGAGAAGGGTTGGGGCTCTGGGGGTGCTATTGTACATACAACACAATCAAGGAGTGTAACTTTAAATTAGGACTCAGCTTGAGACTGATTTGTGACGCCTTGTGCACACCTGAGCACTCTGTTCACAAAGACACAATGACGTAACGTCACCCATCAGTTTAAAAAGAAATTTTGATGCCAGAGTTTGAGTTTGAGATCGGTAAGCTGGGGGCCAAATCTGCGGTTAAATGTTTATATTATATTTTGTGTGTGAGTCATGTGAAACCCATGCATGCAACATGGGCCCATTTACACCTTCTCAAAATCACACTCATTATAAAAAGGTAAATTCATTATTTAATGGTAAAATTATATTGAATTTGTATTTAGTGGAATAAGTAGTTTTTTTTCTCATTGAGACACATTCATCATTCTCACATTCTCAGTTTCACGATTTGGGGCCATGCACCTGGTGGTCATAGCCAGTACTGCATGTAAGGCTTCAACACAGAGAGTGGTGTCTGTGGCCTGGTTGTTCACAGCAACTGGCCTGTGGTGTCCTCTCCTTCTCCTGTGACGCATGTCTTCTGAGATGTGTTGTGGAAACATCTGTGTCAGCTGTAAAAGCAAAGCTCGGCACAGAGGAGGAGACCAGACTTGTCTCTCTGTCCTGCTGTAGTGTCGTGAGAACATCTTGTTGGACTACGTTTATCTCTCTCACATGACCGACCTGGTTCAAACCGCACGTTATCTGTGGCTGGCTAGCAAAAGGGGAATGGGTCGCTGCAGACTATGCACGACGTGACCAATTGGTTTGGTTGGTTTGGGCCTAATCTGTAAATTAGGTTAGAAAGAGGACATTTTGTTCTAACAAGTACATTCTCTTTTCTTTTCTTTTTTACTCCGCTGGGGCGGTTAAGTGGGCCGGGCTGTTGCATGTGCCTATGGCAGCTGGCACAAATGGGAAACATGATATGGCAGAAAAGGTCCGAGACGAGCAAAAGCTCAGCACAAACACACCCGGTCTTCAGCGATGGAAAATAAACATGCATCTCACAACACTCTTAGTTTCTGACAAACAAGGTGTTTGAGTTTGGGAGCTCGGGGGAGGGTTATATCCAGGTTGTCAATCACTCAGACTGTGGAGTTTCAAACCAAAACAACAATTATGTTATAGTTTTCTACCATAACTGCAATTAACACAAAACAAATGTTGTATTGTTCCTTTAAAGCTGGTGTAGGGAGGATGAGAGGAAATGTGAGAGCTATCTTTTTTTGGATTTTGGTCAACATGAAAAAACAGAAAAACTCCTCTTTCCTCCCTCCCTCTGGAGTTTGTTAACCTGACATGCCAGAGGAATTGTTGTCACAAGTCCATCTTGAGAACCGTACATTGAAACTGTTTGAGAATGGCAGGTTGATTGGATGAACCATCTGGTCATTTTCGCTGTCGGCACACCTAAAACACGTATACTTATAAACCCGACGATGACTGAAAAGTTCAGTTGCTACTCGAACACATTCAAATTGATTCCGAGGCTTTCCAGACTCCTCACGACAATATTTAAAATGAAGCTCGCCAGATCTGGATGGCCTTGCGAGGCTAGGAGCTCGTTGGACTGCACCGATGCTGTTGGCTACAACAAAATGTTTCCCCGGGTGGATGTGCTGCTCTTTCAGATGACATGTTTAGTTGTCGGGCTTCATGAGTCACTGAATATTTCCAGTCCACGGATTAAAAAAGGAAAAGGAAAAAATAAAAACAAATTTAACGCTGCCAGCCCTTTCCTGTAAACTTGCATCTTTACCCACATTTGGCGTATTTAATCCTGTTCCACGGTTTGACCCGCCTCTACTCTGGAGCTATACCCGGTCGCAGCAGAATTTTACGTCAAGAAAAAAATTATGAAGACATAACATAATTTTTTATAATACTGTAACTCTGTTCAAGGTCATGTATGCAATGTCCATATAGAAAACTAGCATTTATTGCACTCATATCCACCTAAAGTCAGATATTTACAGAACATATGGTGGAGGTAATTTAGTCCAAGCATCCAAATTCAAATATGAGGTTAAAAACAGGATGTTGCCAATTAGACCAAGTATTTTTCTGGAAAAGTTGTAACATGTTTGGCCTGTCAAAGCTTAAAGCTTTGGGAAAGTAAAAAGGGCATTCTCAAAAACTCAAACACAAACACACAAACATGTCTTCAACTCAAACCTTTTCACATTGTATTACTGTTAAGTACTTGGCAAATTCAACTGCCAGTGCAAATGTACCTACAGCTACAGCATTATTTTGCACTGTGCAGAATGTATTAATTGGTTGGTTACTTTTCAAATTGTTTTCCCCAAAACATTTTATAGACTTTTTATTTTTAATCACATTTTGCAATAATTGTATCATCCTTAATTAAAGGTGCAAGTGCAAAACAATGTTTTCCATCCAAATAAGATGTAGTAGTGCGTGAGTACACACTCAGTGAGTACATTATTATTTGTTAAGCTAAACGCAACACTACTATTTACTGTAGAAACTCTTAGTTGAGGAAGGGGTGGTCTTGCAGAGCTTTACTTGTAAAGTCTGGGACACAATGTTAGCTTAAGTATAGTATAGTATAGTGGGCGATTGAAAGCTAATATACTTTTTGTCAAATTCACTAAATATCTCGTCCATTATCATATCCTTTAAAAGTTGTATTGTAGTTTAGTCAGGTGCGACTAAAGTTGTTTTAAACGGAGGGAATTCAGATGGAGCGCATTCCCCGGGTGCGTACTGAGTTGGGCAAGAAAGCTTTTAAATATGCCGCCCCAACTGCCTGGAATGATGCACAAAATGACTTAGAGATGCGTGAATTGATTTCATTTAAAGACTTTGTATTTCTTTTAGGGGATGTGAAAAGGGACAAGGATTGCAATTGCTTCACGTCTAATTGACTATGACTGTTAGATTCATGTTTTTAATCTATTGTGGTGCTGTAATTAAATGGTGGACATTGTGTTTAAATGTTGTATGTGGACGTTTTAAGATGCCCTCTTGCCCAGGTCGCTCTTGGAAAGAGATTTAAATCTCAATGAGTCTTTTACCTGGTTAAATAAAGGTGTATATATAGTGTAAAAACATTATTTTTCAATACTTATTTAATTTATGGTCTATACCAGGGCTATTCAACTCCGGTCCTGAAGGGCTGCACCCTGCATGTTTTAGATCTCTCCCTGCTCCAACACACCTGATTCAAATGAACAGGTTGTTATCAGGCTTCTAACAACTTTGAATAAAGCGTGTTGGAGCAGGGAGAGATGTAAAACATGCAGGGTGTGGCCCTCCAGGACCGGAGTTGAATAGCCCTGACCTATAAGATTATAGTCTGTATATAAAGACATCTGTTTTTTTGTTGTTGTTTTTTTAGGGTTGGTGGGGTGATCATAATCACAAAGTATAACCACCATACGTTTACATAACTAAAAACTGAATAGCACAGTCTAATCCCACTGTGCACTGGGGTGCATGCCTGTGGAACATTCAATGAACCAGTATGTTTTCAATTACGCCAGTCTTGTACATGTTGTACCTTTTGAACCAATGTTTCGGTAAGATACATGTAATTCTCACTTATAATATATTTCACTTTTTAAAAAGCATGTATAATCAGTAATGTCACTTCTAAATTACCTTCTTTGAACCATGAATGCATCGCAGGCGACATATGTTGGTTCATAATCATGTTGACAGTTCTTTTTTCTTTGCAGCTGGTCAGAAAGGGAACACGTTCTTAGTTGGGGGTTGGAAAGAAATACAAACAGACAGTTAACTAACAAACTCCGGTTGATTTAATCACAGCAGGGACTTATTTGGAGTACAGACTGTCTACATCCATTGGTCACGTGTAACAAAATGTACTGCTATTTTGTTATAACAGCTTCTTGTCCTGAGTTATTTTAATTCTGACCGGAAACTAGCCATGGGAGACCATTCTGATCTCATGGGCATGCCACGGTTTTCCTCCATCTGAATTCCCTTTATTCAAAACCACTTGTGCACTTAAATAACCCGTCCAATAGGTTGAGCGGTAGTTGACAGCTAATGTAATGTAATAAAAAAACAATCTCGGATTCGTCAAAGATGGACATGGTCCAGAAGAATGTATCTAAATGAACCTATCTTTGACTGGCATCTATTGGCACCACTTTTATGTATATTTTAATAAATAAAGTTTAATGGAGTTAAGTCAGATTGATTAGCAGGGAAAGCAATGTGCTAGTGAAATCTGATCCATTTCGCAAGTCCAGAAATGTGTGTCGTTGTTGTGGTAGGTAAAGCAATGTGCAAAAACATTTCAACATAGAATGCAGGCGACCACACCCCTACCCCTTTAAATGTCAAGTTCGGCTCACACAAAACTTCAATAATAATCAATCAAAAATGTAGGTTATAAACATAAAACAAGATTGAATTCAAATGTATTGTTATTAGAATCCATGATC
>JAODOY010013610.1:0-13090 GCA_025399855.1 Forbesichthys papilliferus | reverse complement strand
AATAATCAATCAAAAATGTAGGTTATAAACATAAAACAAGATTGAATTCAAATGTATTGTTATTAGAATCCATGATCAGTGTGTGTTGAGTTACGGTTTACTACTTAACTTCGTTTTATCATGCTCCATACCTTTGTGTGTTGCGCATAAGCATCCCCGCTGGCTTTGTTGAGTACTAACCACTTATTGACAGCAGGGGGTGCCATAATACTATAAAATAGAAAGTTCCAAAGATAGTGTACAAGCTTTTACTGACTGACAAACAGACTAGACTGCCTGATAATAAACAATTGTAAAGCTAATTGTAAACCATTACATTTTTTTTCAAATTCACCAAATACCTCTTCACATTAACAAAATTACGTACAAAAATGTAACAATCAATACACTAATCAAGACCTTCCAATTCTTGAACTAATCTAACTATTAACAAATGACAATTATGAATTATCTTAACAGTTATCACGGTAGAGTAAAGTACCGGTACACACCTGATCCAGGGTACTGTGCTACCTGACATTTCTCACAAGTTGTGACCACTGGATTGGTGAGGGATCTTGGCAGCCTTTATATTTAAACAGAGAACATACAGCTCTAGAAGCAGCACTTAATAAAGCAATATATCTTACATCATTAAACAGTTGCATCAATGGACCTTGAACTCTTTACATCACATCAATAAACAGCAATATAAATGATTATATTAATATTTTGACCTTTGAAAAGTATCACCCTAGCCTCTTGAAGACCATAGCTAATTAATGCTGCCATGTGCAACCTGGCATCTCTGGGATCATCAAAGACCCTCACATCAGAATGTAGGGACACAAAATGAAGAGAGGAGAGACAGAGAGTGGTTGAAATAGACAATGAGTGAAAGAGAGCAACTTAAAACGTTCAGTTAAATGCGTCTATGTGTGTGTTGATGTCTAATGCTGCAATTATGCTGTAAAACATGGAAAAAGTAAAACATTATTAGAATAGCCTTTGACATAAATAAACGTTTCTTTTTTATCAGGGCCAAATCAGAGCTTCAGGTCTGACTGGTAGGTTTGCAACCTGCAGTTATATTGCGTCCCCACTAAGTCAAACATTCAGCATTTGTAGCCTCCGGGCAGTGACACAATCCAACTATGCCGGAGACAGCTGACTCCAGTAGACTGTAAATTTTACATTTACCTTTTACAAAACCTTGTAAACACGCTTACACATTCAACATGATCCCCAGAGATGAACCGCTACATGGGCTACAGTGGAAGAAATAACAACAATATTATTGTGTCCTCTAAAAACATATGAAAAACAGTGCATTGAGTTGAGAAGCAGGTCATCGAGACACGTCTCTACGGTGAATGGAAAAAGAGAGGGAACACAGTGGGCCTACACCTCTTAGTGGATTAACACTGACACTGCACTTAAACAATGCCATGAAGTTGTAATTGAGTTGGAGAAACAGTTGAGTTCAACTGATGCTAAAGGTCCTTTCCTTTTCCTTTACTGATGGTGAAACAAAAGCAATTTCCAAATAGCGTATAGGCCTACATTCCCTTTACAATCCTTCCCTTTGCAATACAACTGCAATAATGTTGCACCTTTGTTCATTTTTCATTTTGTGTAGGATTTCTGACTCATGTTGTTACCGTCCCTTGGACAACAGTTTTTTACCTTCCACTTAAAAGGAGCATAATGAATATTAGACTTCACTGTGTGTTCAGTTTTTATTTTTATTTATTTCCATGCTGTCTGTCTGTTGTAGAATGACAACTGAAGTTACTATAAGTATGTGCTGTCTTTCTGTTTGGAAAGTGTATTAAAACTGCCTTTTGTAGCCTGTGTGATGAAACATGATGGTTTGATCTTCAAACACTCCAAATCCAAAGCAGACCTTGCCATTCCCCAGATGATCTAGTGAACGGCCTCTGTGGGCTATAGCCTACTGGGTGTACTGCACTGAAAGAAAATGAATGTAGCCTACTGTACATTGCGTTTGTATCTGGAAGAAAGGCTACAACAAAGCTAGAGGTGAAATGTCATATGTGAAAATCATTATCCACAGTTTGCAAAGCATAGCCTACCATTGCTTGGTGATTGGGGACACTACCAATGTGCCAATTTACTCTGCCCTGTTCACACCAATATATTGTTTCCTTGGATTAAAGATTCAGTAAAATATTGTAAGATAATACACTTTTTATCAAATTCACCAAATATTTCCTCACATTTTCACTACCTAACCGTTCTCTGTATGTTGTAATGTCACAGATGCGCCTGTGGTCCCAGCCCTGGCTCCGTAAATAGGAACATAAACAAAGTGGTGAACACTGCTCACAACAACAATGCTTGCTTCTTGGCTTTGCAATGCCTGTCTAGGTGTGGGAAGGAGTTTCTGAGGGAGTTTGTTTTGATTTGAGCTGAAAGTTAGCAAGCGTTCTCAAAAATGATTAACTCTGCCTTTAATGCTATTACAGTAGGTAGTCTACTGGTAATTAAACTGTGTGTTGCAGTGTTTCCATGCTCTGGGCATAGTTGCTTGTATTTTATTTTTCCTAAATGTTTTAAAAGATGCTTCACTTTACTTTCTTATAACACAGTGGAATGTTTCAGAACATTCCCCTCACATATCCACCACAAACATAAATCAACCCCTCTATTACCGTGGTTGTGTACACATTTGACAATTGTGTAACCATGTCTTCATTGAGTAGGCTATACTGCGATGCTGTATGTTCTTTTACTCCAGGGCGGTGTGAAGGTCTTGTGACTCGTCCTACAAAGAGAGCGTGCTGTTTGCTTCTTATTTATAGGGCCATATAAAAAGGCCCACATCACTAGCACTTCAGTTCACTTTAAAGGCCCAGCATAACTTGTGGTCTAGCAAAAACAGAATATACATTGAAGAAGGACGGAGGGTGTAGAGAGAACAAGGCCAGAGGAGTGTGAAAACACTTTTCCTCTAATGCAAAGCGTCAACGTTTTTTCACCTAAAGACAGAGAAAGCGTGGAATATAATAGGCAAACGGTGACACTGTTTTGAGCTCCAGAGTAGCGTTGGTGACCTGACTGAGAAGGGGCAGGCGTGGCTGAAGATTCGCCGAGACAGTGACAGCAAGGCTGCGGACCTTGCCAAGATGGAGAACATGTTGCAGCAAACCAAGAGCTCGTTGGATAAGAAGGGTGAAGCTGATACAGACAGCATGGGTCTGTATGACGACCACATAGAACATGTGTTGTTAATGCTCCTTGGCAATGTGACTTTTCTGTTGAATTGTATCTTCAACATTTCTTTTTTATAACTCAAGCCCCAAAATTTCACACATGGCCATTCATGAAACACCTTTTCGTTTTCTTGTGTTAATCCTAATCTGAATACAACGATGCTTTTTCTAGAGTTTCGTGTGGTATTATGATATACTTGCATTCCAGATAAAAAATGTTACCATCATATTGTCATTCAAAATGTGACTTTTTTACTGTGATTAGGTAAAAACAGTTGAGGGGTTTAATCACTAACTCTGTTATTTGTCTGAAAATGATCTATTCAACGGATTTATGAGGCTTTTATGTATGTACAATTGTATAATTGTATGTATAACTATTCATTTTATGTTTTATACTGCAGTATTGTTTAAAAATAGACTTCTTGGCCAGGTCTCTCATGAAAACTAGATTTAAATCTCTGCGAGATTTCCTGGTTAAATAAAAGTTATATAAAGTAAAAATGATTTACCATCTTGTTTTCACATGAATAATTTGCTGTGCTACTGTGTAGGCTATGTGTGTTTGTAGTTAGCATGGAGCCCATCTCTCTGACTGTGATCCCTGCTGCCCCCCTGCAGTCGAGGACCTGCAGGAGAAGGTGCGCTCCAGTCGACGGCACCGGCGGAGCTCCCTGCACCACACGCAGATGTTGGAGAGCCAGATGAAAGCGGTGAAAGGTGAGCTGGTGGACACGCTAAACCACCTCCAGGAGTTACGTAACGTGTTGCGGCGTTCACAGCAGAAAGCCGAAGAGCGCAAAGTCGCCATGGAGAAACTGGCAGCGGGACTCAGGTGACTTACCAACCGCGTCCACACAGTATGTTGAGATCTCTCTGCCCCATGTTCACCCAACACAAAGTCATGGCGTGACCTCTTCCATTCAATCATCACTGGCCTTGTCAACACTGCACAGCGGATATTGCTGCTGTAGGCTAACCTACGTATGGTGGTCTTCTACATACTGTACGCATCTAGCCGTGAATCAAGAACGTCTTACAATAATACGGACACAGAAAAAAGAATATAGAATAGAATGGCTTTATTGTCATTGGACAGCTGTATAAAGAAATGTAGCATGTCTATATTCAAATACTTTATCAGTGTTGGCTCTCACAACACAAGTGACATAACCTTAAAGTCTATGTTGTGTTTATAAAAGGTCTAGGTCTAGGAACGCCATGTTCTCGATTCTGTGATATTTTCTTGTGAAAAACTTTCTTTAAACTCTCAGAGAAAAAAAGTACTCATAGTGCCTCTTAAGAATTAAGAATGCAATGCAGATGTGTATTTATCTGTTTATTAATAACGAAAATATCTCAAATAAAATGTTTAAATTTATTAATATACTTTTCCTGCAGTTCCCGTTGTTGTTAGAAAAAACTGGCAATACATTCGTAAATCTCCATTATAAGTATGGGAATTGTAGGACTACTGTATTGTCCATTAAATGTACTGTAGGCTACTCCTGAAACACCCTCCTTATCATAGACTGCTCACCACATGTGTATACTCTATTCATATTGTGTAGTATTAATATACGAAATTCTCATATATTTCTAAACTATCTTTGCCTATAATTCTTAGGCCATACTATGTCACCCTGTGAGATCAATAGGCTGTTGTCTGTGTACTAAATTCTTTAAATCTAACCCCTGGGACAAAGATGTGATTATAATAAATGTAGCAATGCTCGTTTCACAGACTGTCACATGCTTTGAGCTATGGGGATTTAATCTGCTGTCTGACCAACTTCTTTTGGTAAGGAAGTTTATTTATAAACGGGTTTTTCCACATAGGTCTTGAATAGGTTCACGATTAAAGAACCATGAAAGTTTTTTATAAGGTGGAAGTTGGCATTATACAGTATCATCCAATAGTCAACTGTGCCACTATATGTATACTACCATGTCGAAGATTCTGTTAAGTTGAACATATTGGATAATGGCACACATAATGAAGAATGCCTCACAGGTACACACATGCTTACTGTATACACACACACTGTATACATATGGAGATGTGTGAGAGTGTTTATTTTCTTTGTACTGGTAAGGAGGAAGACACACACTCAAACACACATGCAGCATGCCATGCACACATACTCACACCTAGGCTACACACACATGCAGGATGCACACATATACGCACGACGACAACATCACACACACACACACACACACACACACACACACACACACACACACACACACGCACACACAGACATTTGCTAATCAGATACGCAGATGACCACTGATGATATTTACATTAAACCTAAAATCAATCAAATTGATTAAAATCGAGCAAACACTGAATTTATATACACCTATTTGTGACTTTTATGCATCAAGTTAGAATATAATGCAGTAAGGCTCTCGGGCATTCTGTATTGCTTTCAAATATGTATTCTCCTGTAGATCCACCTTTCTCATTTGATATTATACCAGCTGAGTCAACACACCTAGGCTATATGGCATTATTTACTATACTCTGTCGTCTTTGGTGTCCATTGAGGAGGGATAGCCTCTATCCTCTTAAAACACAAATGTAGTCAGGTATATGCAGCTTTTGAGATGGTTATTACAGTAGGTACTAGGCCTAATTGTGATTCAATACTAAGCCTCACAATAACATGTAATTGTTCAGCAACCACCACAGAGAATATGAACAATGGTGATTCTGCAGTATAACTGGATTTTAAAAAGTGAATTGTTTCTTTCATTACTGTGTGAAAGAGTCATACCCAGCCGTGTTCATGCATCACAGCTTTTTACTGTGAAAAGACAAATCACCAACCATTTCATTTGGGTGGACAGGTAGGCTATCCAGTGTTAGCAGTTATTCATTCCAATATAGTTTATTCTATTGAATTAAACAATGAAGTCACAGAAGTAGATTACCCCCTGAACCGAAATATTCCAAATAAAAAAAGGATAATGTCCAGATACCATATATATGTCATAAAGACTTGATGTATGTTTCTGTATATGCTTCACAAAGCTTTTACTTTGCCTTTGTTATTTGCATAGACGTAGATAACATACAGAGAGACGCTCCCAGAGATATAGCCCCGCCCCCTCCTGTTTGGTGTACAGGCCCAACAAGTATTTTGTGAATAGGGTCTGGGCACGCACTGGCTAGTGTAGTGTTCACAGTCTTGACCAAAATGTATATTTGTTTAATACCTTAAACCAATCAATGTTGATACAGCTGTTTGTATCGCTGCATCTAGCTATACCACTCACCACCATTTAGAAACACATGCTTGATTTCAACATCATCACACTTAGCCACCCCTACAGGTCGGTGATTGGTGCTCCATCCAGGGTGGCTATATGTGAACCCTAAAGGGATCACAGTTTCCAGACTATATATAATCTCAGCGAAAAGTGAGAGATGGCAGCAATAGTCGGGCGGAGCAAGTCTATTAGAGATATTGATAATCTGTGGATTAGTCTACAGTAATAAATGCCAAGCGTAATCTTGGTTTGTGTTTCTTGTGTCTTTGTTAACTCTGCACCTGCACTCACCACATAAACCCACTAGAATTCTTTATTTTTTATTTTTATTACAACTTTTGTAGTTCATAATCCATTTGTGATTATTTGTTTTTTCCAGTCATACATTCTTTGATTCACAATTGCATGCAAGGAAACTTACATGGTAATTTGAATTACAGTAATACACATAGACAAAAGTTATATTTTAGGGAAAACATTGTTTTAAAATGTATAGTATTTGTTGACATCGGATCAGAGATGACCGCATTTTCTGTTAGTGGTTATAGAATTTATAAGAATATCATTTAAAAAACCTTTAAGGTAACATTAAGAAAATTACTGTTAATAATTTGATAGTAAACATGTCTCTCATAACAAAGTTTAATGGAAAATAAAATTCATATTTTTTGTTTTCATTCTATAATTTGAAATGTACTGAAATTTCTTGAATGAGCCACCTATTACCATGCTACATTGTAGGCAAATGAATAAGTGCATAGATTTTTCTTTTATTTATTGTGATGCCATATTAACATATTTCAATTGCATGTAAGTGTTTCAACAAGGGATGGGTAATTATTTTAGGAGACAACCCATATAAGAATCAGGGTTATGCCCTTGCAGCTTTAATATTTATTATTATTATTTATTTTATTAATTGGTACTTCTCTTTCAAAATGTAGACCACATTCTGCATATTGTTAGCACACTAAGGTGATATATTTATATATAAATAATATTTTAAATAATTTTGATACATCAGTTATACTGTATATTGTTGTATACAGTATGCCCGTACAAGGCCAGGGGAAGATACTGGTTTCCTCTTCTATTCTCCTCTTCATCGATTCATAAAGCTATTAAATAATTAACTAGATGTGTTTGTTTTGGCAGAGTGAAAGTCATGTGATGTTCTGCAAACTGTCTCTCTTAGATTTGCCGTGTTTGCGTTGTTGGTTCTGCACGGTGCAGAGCAGAGAGAGGCGATGTCAATGCAGGGTGTGGTGTGCTAATGCAGCTCTGTGAAGACGTAATGGACCAATCTCTAAACAAGACTGACAGGACCTTTATTCCTACAATGAAAAGAGCTAATTCCCATAGCGGCCTGATAGACGTGTGTTTGGCACCCTAGCAACCACTAGGCAGCGGCCATTGGTCTCATTTATGTTTGGAATAATGTCGGTAAACCATTTGATGTGTTCTGGATTTCTGCGCTAATTCCTCATTCAAATGTGGTGTGATCTTTATCAAAATTACAATACTGCAAGCACACTTTTCTCAAACTAACTTACATATAGCTATTTAAACTACATTTGTTTTCACAATATACATTGCCTACGCAATATAGGCCTTGCATTAAGTTACTTATAAACCTCTTTAGCAGGGCTAACCTTTGGTATTTGATTCACTTAAATAATTAGCAAGCAGGGAAACTTAACATTGAGCTATTCTGCTTAAATTGCTGTGTTTTGTTTGTGGTTAACAAAAGAGAAAACCAATTCCATTTTCCACTTGGGACCTACAGTATATTCAGGGTCGGTCACTATGCAAGCACTCTTACAGACAGCTGCCACTAAATTCCAGTTGTAGATTACTTGTAGTCATAATTAGGTTTTAGGTTTGAGGTCTCAAAAGAATTGTTGAGAAATACTCTGTGGTATACAAATATAACAATGCTCTGCCAAAGATAGATGTTCTTGTTGTGACAGTTTGGAAGCAAACAAATGTATAAAAACAATTGAACAAATATATATACATATTTTAATATATTTTGTGCAGCCCTTAAAATTTAAATGTACTGTAGTGTAGTGAGTATCTCCAGTGATTTATAAGAACATTCGTTTTTCATTTGTTCACACACTGTACGGTGTCTTGCACTTTTCTTTAGAATAGAATATAATAGAATATTACATAGACTACATATCTGTCAGGCAACACTATTATTGCACCATTTAAAGTGCATTTTATATCATAATTGCTGGAACATTTTTACAAGAACAAATTCCTAGAAGGTGTTCACAAACGTTTCAACTAGTGTCTCCCAAAATAACAGTGCGAGAGACTTGCGACCCCTGTTACGCTTCTACAATGCATAACAGCCTTGATATTATTTGATAGTATTTTAATAGGCTAATAGCAGAATACAAAGATCAACTAGCCTCAGAAAGGTCTCTTTAGTTTAATTTAGCTGAAAAGCCTCTAATTTCGATTGTGTCCGAGTAGCAACTACATTTATCAATCAGTATCATATTGATAGCTGTACATGTGTGTTTTAGGTTTTCTGACAGCGAAAATGACCATCCAATCAACTGCCAAGTATTTGACTACCTGCCCTTTTAAATGTACCTGCTCAACAATTTCAATGGACAGCCCCCAGATGGAGTTGTGACTACGAATTAATCTGGCATGTCAAGTTAACATGCCTGAGGAACCTTGGAAAATCTTTATACTGCTTTTTCAGGCCTACGGTTTGCCTACGAGGACCCCCAGCTGCCCGGCAACTTTAACTGATTCAGTTCTACAGAGGGTTCCACTGACATTTTGCTTTTTTAAATCCTGAAATATTAAATATTGTCCATGATCACCGCTCAGATCTCGAGACTTGGCTTTGGGTTATGATACTATCTATTGTAGTGCAGGGTGTTGGAGCACACCACATGTTTAGACTGGTAGCTCTGTATTACGCAAATTTGACTTGAACTGGGTGTGAGCATATGAGCTTGGTCTTGCAGTGAATTTAGCATGGCCTGAGGTGCTTTCAAATTTGGCAAACTGAGGTTAACCTTCCATGTGAATGGGTTTTCCATTAACTTTTAAATTTAATACATTTATACATTTTTGTGTAGGTAAAAATTCAAAATATTTTGATTTACCTTTAACTATAACTAACTATTATCACTTAGCTAACACTAATGATTGATCAACATAACAGACAGACAAGTTTTCCACTTATTGATTTATTTTATAAGATTAAATATAATCAGAAACTCCCATCTGGGAAACACACGTCTTCAAAACACAAACACATCTTCCTTGGTAGGCCTATAGTGTCCTAGCCTTGCAAGACTATCCTCTCGAGAGCTTCAGTTTAATTTTGCCTGCGAAAATCAGTCTGGAAAGACTAGAAATCATTTCCAATGTCGTGTCCAATGTGTCCCAGTAGCATCTGAACTCTCCAATCCGCGTGGTGTTGATAGCTATACTGGCTGGTTAAGGTTTGCCAAAAACGACCAGATGGTTTATATAATCAACTGCCAAGTATTTATTTGAAAGTACCTGCCCTTTACAAATAGTTTCAATGTACACTCCTTAGATGGACATGTGACCATAATTAATCTGGCATGTCAGATTAACAGTGTCTATCTTTGTTTACTAGAGATACTTACAGTAGGATACTTCCTCAGACCGTTTGTGGGTGTTCACAAATGCTCGCAGTGATCGAAAAACTGTTGTTCGCAAACGTGTTTGCCAATTTGAGCGCTGAACCTCACAGCAAACCAAAGAGGATGTGTCAATGCATATCTGTGAACAAATGGTGATGGACCCATCCCTAACTTAAGGCTAATACTGTACCAATGTCAGCAGGGCAAGACTTCTTCCTGGTGACACTCCTACACTGAAGAAAGCTGTAACTAACCACTTGCAGCCGGTTAGAAGCACCACAGCTCCCATTTACACACATTCTAAAGTAGCAGTCCATTTGACATGGTGTAATTGCATGACTTCCGCGCGACATGTGGCCTCCAATGTGTATTGCTTTACTGTTAATGCTGGATAGGTCAGTGATTATGTCACAGGTAGCTAGTGAACTGTGAGGATAGGTTAACAAAACATTTTTTTATTAACTTAACTTACGATTGCTTGGTCAAATAGCCCAGGGCGCCTTATTAAAGATGTCTAAGCCTGCCTTTTCCTGACACTTCCTTGGCAAGCCCCTTTGCACTTCCCTCCTCCCCCTGCTCCTGCTGGTTCTACTATGTCTCTGGATTTAATCAATGGTAAATAAGTGCATTTATATAATGCTTTTATCCAAAGCGTTTTACAGTATATTTTGCCTCACATTCACCAATGGTGATTGCTGCCATGCAAGGTGCAACCAACCACTGGGAGCAGTTGCAGAAATATAAAGCATAAGAGCATCTGCAGGAATTGTCCGTGTAGACTCTCTGTTGAGCCAAGAACACCGCCTTTAAAGGACTTTGCCAAACTTTTAGACGTGTTAGTCGTCCTAATAATGCTTTGCGCCTTGGCGTCAGGCGACAGCAAATGTTCCCATTTCATCCTGATAGCCGTCATGTACCTGTACCCTAGAAATAAGCATGTTTGAGTCATTCTGTTTGAAATGCTTTACTATATTGGCCTCAACAACCTGCTGGCTAGGCTATCTGACCTGCATGGCTCCCTTGTTGCCACTTGAGAGGACACAAAACGTCCTACAGCAGAGCTACTCAACTCCGGTCATGCAGGGTGCGGTCCTCCAGGGCCGGAGTGGAATAGCCCTGTCCTAATAATATAATAATAATAATAATAATAATAATGCCTCTCTGTGTAAAATGGAGCCTTATTACGTTAGGGACAAGTCTGTGGCTTCCTCACAGAGCTGCATTAGCATGTGTTGCTTGTTCTTCTCAGTGCACATGAATCACTGCCGTGCCGCCACAAGACGTGTACGAACACAGGCTATCATCTTCGTCATCATCGTCATCAAATAAAAGCATTGTATTAGTAGACTAACTTGAGCTGTCACTAGAGGTCCTGTAGCTTACCAAGGAACCTCCAGATGCAAAAATATAATATTAAATCATAAGTTTAATATTAGAACTATAGCCAACTATTTCAAGTTCAACAATAATAATAATAATAATAATAATAATAATAATAATAATAATAATAATAATCTTTATTGTTAATTGTTTATTTATTGTCCATACATTTAGACATGTTCCAGTAAATCACAATAAATACAGTAATAAAACAATAAAATCACTAAAAAACCTATTGCAAAAACAACAATAGCGAACATGATTCTAGTAAAAAAAATTCAGTCATTTGGTGTGAAACTGTTCTTGTAGATGTTCTTTGTTATTGTGTTATTGTAGCAGCAGGGAGTCTTCCCAAGGGCAGTTTTATGAATTATTTTAATAAAAAGGGTATAAAGAAGATCAAGACACAATTTGTGAGGTTTTTGGTTTCACCTGCATTTGATAAATCTCATATACAGTATATGCCAAGAGCCCATACTGAAGACACAAAGAACTACTGCTGCTAGACCTCGAAGGAGATATATTTCTATTACAAACAATGTATTCGTCACGTGTTTTCTGCACTACACCAACTTTCCTGCACTTTACTGTGGGCTATACTGTATTATGACTCCAAGGACGTCCACTGACTTGAGCGTTGCAATCTCTCAGGATTTTCCAGAGCATTTCGGCAATATTGCATTGTCATCATCGTCAGTTAACTTTGGCATTTTGGATTTGCAAAAAAACTGAGTGAACTGATCTGCATTGCCATTAAATATGGTTGTATACAAAATCAGAAGGCCAGGCCAATACAGTTAAGCTATTGACCTACTGGGTATGTTTTAGCTTTATCTGCCAAACATTTCCTTGCTGATATGTTTGGTACATAAAGTATTCATTTTGTTTTCTCATTCTGTGGTGTTGCTCGTATTGATATTTTTTATGTACTGTATATATCCAGAAAGATCCTAATTTGTCTCACTGTTATAAAAGTTCCCCCCCCCCCTCCCTGCCCCGCATCACTATCATTGAGAATCCTTTTATAACTCTTATATGCTAAATTAAAATTTGCATAGTTTTACTTCCAGGTTTGCAGTATCAAAGCTGTGTCTTAAATCTTGGCTATATAATATTTACAATAGTGCACTAAACTGATGTTTTATATTATATTACTTTAGAATTCATAGACTAATGTCCTGCAGTGCCCTTGATACTAGATGTCCTATTGTGAACTGCATTACTGTAGGCTACAATACTAGTCAAAGTATACGACTTAATGCAATAAAACATCTATTGTACAACAACTGTTGTTACACACGCCTCCCGGAGGAGTATGCTTGTAACACCCTACTGCACATGGACCCCCACGGACCGGGGCAGAGGAGTGACTGTTGTGGTGCGAGAGGAAGGAGACCAACATGGGAGCACCGTTCAACAAAGTTTATTGACGGTATAAAAGGGAGACAAAGGGGCTGGGCAGAACCAAAGTAAAGACAGCAAATGCAAAACCACGTCTAACCCTATCTTACCTGCCAAATGCTATCTTCCCTGACTAGCACCACTAGTGCCGGTGCTCTACCCAAAATACAG
>JAODOY010013589.1:0-27591 GCA_025399855.1 Forbesichthys papilliferus | reverse complement strand
TATATATATATATATATATATATATATACACACCAAGTGGTGCATTAACGCCTGAGTAAATGTACTTCCAGTAAATGTTTTTGAGATGTCTAAAATGGCCTATACATAGCATTCCTTCTTACATTTAGAAAAATGAATTGGCTTTTCTGGTTTATTTTAAACTTTTTCCATCACGTTTTTTTTAAATATATAGTCCCCCCCCCAGCCCGGAACGACATGCTATAACCCAGACACCGAGCATTTTTATGCATTCCAGGATATATGGTATTAAACACTAACTCAGTACAAAATACATATTGACAAAGCAGAGGCAGGACAACACAGTGTCTTGCTAAAATACACACATTTTAGTGGAACATGTTTTATATAACATATTTAGTTGGATACGTAGCCACATTTATCCCCCTGCCCCATCACTCACTCTCTCTCTCTCTTTCTCTCTCTTTCTCTCTCTCTCTCTCTCTGTCTCGCACGCACACATTCATATTTGACTGCTGAGACTAAACAGATGTGTTTTGGCTGGTTGTATTTGGAGGCCATAGACCTTCAGTGTGGGGCGATGAGGGGGCATGAATTGGAACAATGTTACTGTAGACTCAGGCCCTCAGGGAATGATCTGCTTCAGCAGCACCATCTGTGGTTCAGAGAGAAACAGGGTGTATATTGTTTTCACGTATATTGTCTTCAACATTTTCATGCCAGCCATTAACTGTGCATACTCCTGTGTACATCACGTGATTGTCATATTCTTTTCAAGATGATAATGTTGTCTGATATGAGGGGGTGACAGTAGCAGCGTTTTCTTAAAAGAAATACTCTTCTTCAGAATGTAATTACAGCTCTTGGTATTAGCATTGTTACTGCTAGAATGATCAAAACATCAGAAAGACAGCAGCACACTCTGCAGTCATTAGTACTAGCAGCATGGAGACGTACATGTGGAGAGAAGCTGTGTATTGAATGGGCACTGTCATATTTCTCGGAATGTTCGGAGAAACCAGGTCCCGCTGACCTGATCGTCCTTCTCCATAGGACAGAAAGATGGCTGCTTTTATGTCTCGTCCAGATCAGAGGTCACTGGGGGGCGTATTTGCACCTCGGCGACATTACTGTATAACTCACTGGCGGGGTTGGCATCAGTTTCATTGGTTACGAAAAAGAAACTTAGACATCGTTCAACAGGAGGGATGTGGCAGTTTGTAACAGTGAGATGATAACTTTGTGAATAGCATGACGCAGGGAAAAGCAGGGACAACGCGACAGCACATCCATACAGACACAATTGCATAGCAATGAAAACATTTGATCCCTCTCCTTTTTATATGTTGAATATGGTCTTTACAAACCGTACGCTCTTAGTGTGTGTAAGTATGTTTTTTGAGGACATGTTATGTATGCTTTACCGCACCGTTGTGACGAAAAGAGAGCTGAGCCGGAAGGCAAAGCTCTCGATCGAATTTTCGTTCCTACCCTCACCCTATGAAAGTTATTGATGTGTATATATGTAAATGAGCCATTGTTTTTGTCATGAAGGGTGGATCATGACCAAAAGAACTAAATCACGGGTACAAGTGGCCAAAATGGGTTTTCTCAGGAGGGTAGCTGGCATCTCCCTTAGATATACTGTAGGGTGAGAAGCTCGGCTATCCGTGAGGAAGTCTGAGTAGAGTCACTACTCCTTTGGGTCGAAAGAGCTATTTGAGGTGGTACGGGCATCTAGTAAAGATGGGCGTCTCCCTAGAGAGGTGTTTCAGGCACGTCCAGCTGGGAGGAGGCCTTGGGGAAGACCCAGGACAAGGTGGAGAGATTATATCTCCACACTGGCCAGGGAACGCCTCGGGATCCCCCAGTCAGAGCTTGCTAATGTGGCACGGAAAAGGGAATTTTGGGGTCCCCTGCTGGAGCTGTTGCCCCAGCGACCCGACTCCAGATAAGCGGATGAAGATGGATGGATGGATGAAGATGGATGGATGTTATGTTGCTTGTGTAACTAAATAAGCCCTGATTGATGCCTTCTATCAGATTAGATTATTGTGATGTATGTATGACCTATTGATAAATGTACTTTGTCAAATGATTACTATAAACTTGTCTGCATATAAAATGTAACTGTAAACATGCACAGAAAGAGAGAGATATCATGTGATTTTATACACAACAGGGCTATAATGAGGTACTGTAAACCTACACATATGAACACTGTGTCTTCATACATCTATATCTATCCTGGATTTGTTTTAGTTGGCATACACACTATACATAATACATAATCATGTAAAGCAAATATTTTTTCTAAATATGATTCATTATACAAATTAATTCAGAAACACCCATGCCCAACAAAGTGCTGTGGATGCCCTAGTGTGTGCACGAGGGCTGGTTCTGATTCAGGTTGTTATTATTTCAAGTTAAGTGCATGTACTGTAGGCTATATGAAACAGACTATTTATTCACACCATCCATGACCCTGTGTCTCTGAGGGGAAAACAAAGAGAGATTAGCCAGAGATGACTCATTTAATGTGTTTACTTTCAATAGATTGTGTGAGCCGACTCTTATTGACGACATACTGTATAGTCATTGTGCCGAATGTCAAATTGTGTTTTTTTTAATGACCTATAATGGAAGGCAGGCTTTCCCCAGGCGTTCCGTCCTCCCCTGTGAGACAGAGGCAGGTAATGATGGAACCACTGATGTCAGAGATGTGATGATAGTGGGCAGAATGACCTGTTTGTGTGGGAATTTAGACGTGTGTTTGTTTGTTTGTTTGTGTGCATGTTTGGTTCTGCCTTTGTGTTGCGTTCATGTTGTGTTTTTGCTCATATAGTAGCAATGTTATGTGTGTAATATCTTAGCAAAAAGCAAAAAACCTGCCTGCCTATTTTGTGTGTTCAGCTATTCAGAGTATTCAAAGAGTCCAGCCAAGTGTTACCTAAGAGTTGAGGCTTTATTGTTCAGTCAGATAGCAAACTTAACTTTGGAATATAGGCTCTTTTAAATTCTTGTTAACCTTGATGTCTATAAGTAGTTGACAGCTATTTATACTGGGTCGCTGGGCAGAAGATGCTACCGCGCATTTGTGATTACGTTGAAAGCAGGGTTTCACCTGGTCTTGAACCACTTGATGTGGTTCAGCTAAGCAAACTACTGTACTGTTAACTAAGAATGAACACATTGAATTGGTTTAGAAACTGCCATTGTTGTAGTGTCGTCGTTATTTAAATGGTAGGAGCATTGGTGTTTTGGAGAAGCACGTTAGGGCATAGTGACAGTGTGTTCACGTTAGCAACACGCTCCTTTCATCGGGTCAAAAACAAAAAAGGGACAAAAAAAACATGTAGTCGGTGAAGCTGGAGAGAGATTGTTGATATTTCAACTCAGTAAAACAGTAATCTCATTTGCTTGGTCAAACATGCATTAAAATGTTTGACTGTAGTTTAATTGTAAAATGTATACACACAATCCAATCCATTATTTAGAGTTAAAGACCAAAACAAGGAATTGCCATAATTAGTGTTCAGATGTTTTCAGCAAACCGTTTATAGAGTAGATTTATAGTTGAATTGTGTGGGGCTCTACTTTGAACTATAAACAAAGCACTTGTACACGATTTTCAGCCATATTCAGAGACTCGTAACCAAAAAAAAAAAGTAACATGTTCAGGTCTAGAGGGATCTGGGGGAAAGAGCCACACAATTAGCCTTCATGACCACCATCTTGATAACGTGTTGTTTATTGACACTTGAAGAGGCCTAAAAGGGGATACACTCAGGGTTACACACTTTCCAAATGCCCCTCACATACACACACATACAGGCACGTGTGCACGTGCATGCCGATGTACCACTTCTTCACATTGCCTCCATGGATGCGTCAAGTACTGAACAGTACTTTAACTGTACTTTAATAGTAAAGTAAAATGTCAGCTTGGCAAGAGTGTGTTTTGTTGGGTCCTACAGGCAACCTACCGGCCTTTCCTGCGCCAGGTGCTGGAAGAAGTCTTCCACCCTGACAGAGTCGAATGTCCCGACATCGAGCACATGTCCGGAGGCCTAACAGACCTGCTCAAGACCGGCTTCAGCATGTTCATGAAGGTCAGAGCACACACACACACACGCATGCGGGCACACACACCAGGGCGTAACTACCCATAATGCAGACAATGCAAATGCATTGGGGCCCAGAGACAGCCAGGGACCTGTGAACGCGAGCCCTCATTAACGATCAGCCGCACCCTCTACAACACTTCCTTCGACCCGATTATCAAGCTCCAGACAAACACCACTCCCGTTTAAATGCCTGCCGCCAGTAGATATACAGTATATAGTGCTCTATATGCAGGCATTTGATGGAATGGTGTCATTCTTGATTTTCTTTACAAACACTATGTATAAACACACAATAGGCTATTGTATCTCGTCTCATGTTCACGTTATTAGTTACAAAGTTTCCAAAAATAGTCAATTTGTAAATGGCTTTGAGCAAGCATTAAAAATTATGTGTATTTAAACTTAACTACTGTACAGAGCTCAATGGGACAGAGCAGTCTATCTGAACTTGTCAAGCACAGCGTAAAGCAAGCCTGGAGTGTACTTATTAAGAAAATTCAACTTCATCAATTTTATTTACTATTTGACTATTGATCAACCAACGCACTTTTCACTTGTTAATGGTGCGCTGTTTCAATTGGGTTAAATTTAGAAACGGCTATTATTGTTAAGGGGGTGCTTTCACCACTCTGCATTGGGGCCTGTTTTTGTCTTGTTACGCTAGTGCACGCACGCACGCGTGCACACACACACAACCTATCGCTCAGTCCTGTTTTAATTCTGAGCATCAGTGCCTTCTGTACTGGCCTGCACTGCAGACTTGACTGAGAGGAACTCAGCAGCCAGTTTTTATAAAAGCATTGCTGTTTAAACATGATGAAAGTCAGCAGGAAACAGGTCTATCGCTTCAACCAGGATTGGATGGGTGAGTGGGTGGGTGTTTTGGTTTCTAATATCTATCTCTATTAGAGCTCTCATCATGCCACATCTGGGCCTGCTTATTAAACCCATGACTACCCTTAGGAAGAATTATGCTGGTTGTACAGTATAACCATAGCCCAGTTTTACACAAATTAAAAACTTGGGCCTGCTCACCATCAGCTCAGGCAGGAGGGGCCCTGCCTATAAACCTGACCCTGGAGACTTCCACAGCAGTCCAGAGCAGTGCACACCCTATATGTAATTACAGCTGACCAATAAATGTTTTATTTTAAACACAGGACGTCCAGTAGTCTATGTCTGAGTGCATTGTAAAACTCACTGTAGCAGTCTGTCTGAAGACCATCGCCCCGCCACCCAAAAGGAACATATTAAACTGTCCTTTGATCACTTTGTGTGTGTGTGTGCATGCGTCTCACTTCACCTTTAGGTTAGTTCTTCAATGGCTACGTTTACATGCATGCTAGTATTCCACTATTATTCCGAATATAGCAAATAGCAATAATGCACATTTGATAGATGTCACATCAACAGCATATTCAGTATTTTCCAAAATAAGCGTTTTCTGATTATGAAACGTGGGATTGAAAATATTGAAAAGTAGTGTATTAGATCAATTTTCTAACCACAAACAAGCATGTGGAAAAACAGAAAATGTAGGTAAAATATCCATAGTTTCATATTGCTGTATTTCTCTATTTTCAATGTTCCATCTTCTGACTAAAAATATATAAAAAGAAAAACATCCTAAATATCCCAAAGTTTTAATTCTTCAAGGTTGGAAACGTTAGATATTTGATCAGATTTACACTACTTTAATATTTTCAGTGTTCCATCTTCTAACTAAAAACATAAAAATAGAAAAACCGTTTAAAATCCCCCCAAAAAATGGAACGTTGGATATTTGAACTGAACTTTCTATTTTTCCAAATGTGTGTCTGTGTTTAGACAATTAAACTGATCAGTACTACACGGACCGTTGATCTATATTATGTGTGTACACTTTAGCTACACCACATGTAGTTTTCCTTTCAACCTCCGGGCGTCCTGAGACGAAGACAGCAGCTATATTTGGGTTAATCAACATGAAGCGGGAATGCGGGGGCAGTGTGTGGCGGGGTGCATGTACATCACTTTCTGGAAATCAAACATTTGTTTTGTGTTTTCGTCTGCGCTGTGGACTGCTTTTACACGGTCGACATCTTATCTGTTCTCTCTTCTTATTCAAACCTCCTTTGACACACGCACGCGCGCACATGCACACCCCCAGCTATTGTGATTCTACACAGGCGGTAATGTGATGGCACATGGCAGGCCCGGGCTCGTGGTGCCATGCATGCAAGTGCATGAGTCACACACAAACACGCACACGACACCGCCGTAGACCTAGACACTGTGTTCGGCTTGTGCACCTACCGTGCTTTAATATCCTAGTCCACGGGCTGAATAGAAAATAATGCTGTAGTGATTGTGAGGGTCATTCGGGTGTGGTCCGGTTGATTGCTGCTTGATTGGGATCACCTGGGCTTTGTGTCCTTATCAGTGCACAATCAAGCCTCGTGCTATTAGCCACCATTTAGGTTTTGTTGTGGTATCTGTACAGCACACACACACACCAAGCCTGAACACTTACCACACAATCACATTGGTTACTTGATGATTGATTTATTGATTTATTGATTTATTGGTATACATTTTACATTTACAGCATTTAGCAGACGTTTTTATCCAATGCGACGTACAAAACAGTGCATCAATAGTAGAAGAGATCATACACCAGTTGTCGTAGGCAACCAACATTCTGTCATCAGGGCTATGTTATACGTGATCTAATATAACAGGACGCCAAATGTGTCGTTTGTTCGCGGAAAGCTCGCCTCTTCCCTCTGATTTTGCCGCTGCCTGCGAGCCAGGTGGTGCCAGTGTGCTGTGGTGGAGCTCAAGCAGAGCAGGCGCACGTTGAACTCGGCCTGCTCCACATTCAGCTGCTGCTCCACGTGCACGCTCCCCCACCTCCCCCCCCCCTCCCCGCCTGCAGCTCCCATTGCTCACTTTAGCATTCACAGTCTGCAGGTGTGTCCTGCCCGTAGCCCCCGCGGGCCAATAGCGCGCGACCACTTCTCCTCTCCGTAGCCAATTGGACGCTCTTCTGTCCGGTAACATATGCTTTGTGTTTCTGTGTGCGTGCATTTGCATGTATCTGCTACGTGCGTCCGCGGCCATGTGATAGCTGCAAGGCTCATAAGCCCTGCTCTTCTTTGAGTTAATGCAAAATACTTTCCTTATTAGATAGATCTATAGTAATATAGGAATGTGATGATGAGGATGCCGGCCTCCAGCTGGGCAGTGACGCAGCAGCTAAACACCTAGAGTGTTGTGGAAGAGAGCGGTTTTAATAGAATAGAGGAATATGTGGGACGTCAGTGTGGGTTGGATCGTTCTAGAATAGGAATCAAATCTAGCAATGTAAAACCTGCTGATAGCAACGAACAAGCCACATTTAGAGGATTACAGGAGGACAGCCTGCTGTTAGTCTGAGTAGGCAGGTTAGGAACGACACTGGAAACCACAACCTACACATGAAAAGAGAGAGAAATTCATCTTAATACATATTTTATTCAACTTCATAGCACACAACTAGCATGCCCATATGTAATCTAATATGATTATTTTGCACATAGACACTGTGTGTAGATTACTTTTCCGTTCATACTTGGACACCTTGTCATATTGTTGTTGCCTAGCCTTTTATGTGCTTTTACAAATGTTAACATCCAAAATATACACATTTTTTCACATTTTTATATATTTTAAATAAATATTGTTCTTATTGCTGCATGAGAATATTGACCTATGCCTGACATTAGCCATCAGTAAAGAAGTCCAGAAGGAGAGCTAGTTGCTCTATTTACATTATTACATTGTGTTAGGACTTTAGCCATTGTGGCCTTATCTGGCCAACATGACGACAAATACCCATGCAGGTGGTGAGATAACATATTAATGCCCCAGGTTTATTACACAATGAGGATGGCATGATTCATCCTTTTTATTATTTACAATATTTGATCTGCTCAGTATGACATTAAAGCTATAGTCAGCTATTGCAAGCTAATTGTAGGATAATACACTAAATGTCAAATTCACCATGAATATTTCCTTGCATTTTGCAAGTTTACTGTTCTGTGTACTGTGTTGAAAAAGAATATGATACTTCTACACAGCCCTGGCTCCGTAAATAGTCAAATAAACAAAATGGTGCTCACAACAACAACGCCGTAGTACTGCACTTTCTTCACTATGCGTTTCGATGTGTCGGGCGGCGCAGAAGAGGGATATTGATCTGATTTGAGCTCGACGTTAGCAAGGGTTCTTATGAATGAGTTACCCGGCCTTTAATGGCACAACAAATGTCTCTTTTCTTCTTTAGGTGACTAGGCCACACCCAAGTGACCACCCACTGCTCTTCCTCTTCCTGATTGGTGGAGTTACACCCTCAGAGCTACGACTCATCAAAGAGGTTTTCTCCACCCACAAAACCGAGGTACGTTATCATTAATTTTTCTGTTCATATTGTAGATAATGCAAACACTGTATATAATAATATAACAAAATATCAAATGTGGCACTGACCTGACATTTGAATCAGGTGTGTTGGAGCAGGGAGACAGCTTAAAATCAAAGGGCCAGTGAGTATACAGGACCAGGGTTGTCGATTACCACTGATTTTGTTGTGTCTTTCTCCTGTGCTCTGCTAGATCTTACCAAACTGTCGGGGATATTCTAGCACACTCAATATTTGTCTACAATTTCAGCATTCAGTTAACCCTTTCTGTTAATAAGGAATTAAGAAATATCACTAGGTCAAAACTTACTTACAAAATACAAATGTAAAAAGCAAATGGAACAAAGGCCTCAGCTTTCTGGATGCACTGATCATTATATCCCTCAGGCAGCCTTTAACAAGGATCTGTTTGTGTGGGGCAGTCCCCCTCAAAACGGCTGTATCTTGCCGGACTCCACGGCTAACGTCCGGCATGTTAGAGAATACAGCCGTTACATAACCACGCACAGTGTTCTGACCTATATTCTCTGGCATTTGAGGACAGGCGCAGGCAGAAACAGCAGTGTCAACTGATTTATGCGCACTACCGAGGTGATTGGATACATGTGCGGTCGTCTGTCTGCCGGGGTTACTCCGTTGTGTGGCTGTGTCAATGCGCAACGTGTTTGTATGTGTGTGTGTGTGTGGGCCTGTGCGTAATTGTACAGAGTAAACGTAAATGGGAGCGCGATTAGGCCGCACGCTGTATAATATGGCTGTTAATAAAACGATGCAGAGATGATGACCAGAATGAATGAATGGCCTGGCTAGCATCAAAGTGCTGCCTGTTTTAATCAGGAATCAACATAGGGAAGAGAAGGGAACACACACACAGACTGCTGCTGAGATTATGGTGTTATTTGATTTATGACATGAGAACAAGTGATAATGTTGTGTGTGTGTGTGTGTGTGCGTGCGCGTGTGCGTGTGTGTGTGTGGCCTGGGATATCCTATTTCCACAGAGCAGAGGTTATTCACAGTCTAAAGTATTGGTTTCAGTTAAGTCTGCCTCTTTTACAGTAGCCCAGGTTATCTGAAACAGCCACCTGGCCCGGCCAAATAGATGACCCATTTAAGGCATATAGGATAACAAAGAGCTGCTTTATTGTGCGAGATAACATTCATTCAAACACAGATTACTATGGATTACTGACTACTGACCAGCTCGGCACATGAGTCAGTTTTTCTCTTATTTTGTGATCTGTAAATGGACCACTTTTTTAATCTAATGATGAACATAGCATTAAAACACCAGAATAAATTATTTCGATGTTTAACGATGAATATAGAATTAAAACGCCACTGGAATTATATCATGTAACGGTTTTGACTGTTCTGCGTCGCAGGTTGTTGTTCTCTCAACCAGGCTGCTGAGACCATCAGATATTCCAGAGCTTCTCTTCGCCACCCAAAGACTTCAGCCTGACACAGGTGTATGAGCACCATGTGGATTGTGTGTGTGAAGATTTGCGTGCACACACACGTGCGAGTAATCACCTCAGAAGGTGTGTCAGGTGGCGTTAAGGACTGTAAGAAAGTGGATCAGTTCAAGGGACTTTCTAATTAGTTACAAAAACATTAGTTTTGTTTTCATGCATTTGATGTCTACACATTTAAACTCGTGTAAAGCTATACATATTAGTTTGTTTTCCTTGTAAAGATCATGAGTGTTCTTTGTTTTGCTATATTTAAAATTTTTGTCAAATGTCACTTTTTAGAGAAAATTCCAGTGCAAAATAAAATACCTGTCCAACGAACATTCCTGTGGAACAGGAAGTGGTTTTCTTGGTATCCCAGTCACACTGGTGTATAAAGATGTAATACTGTGGTGCGATACGCAGGAGCTCATTACAGCAGAGTGTGAAGAGGCCATGCTGGTGTAAAGGTGCTGTAGTGGGGAAGATAATACACACTGAGAAGGCCTATTCACACATCGGTGTGTCAAGGGAGAGCAGAATTAAAGCGTTTCACTACCAGCCCCCAACTGTGGTCCCTGGAGGAGACCTGGCCAAGGTCCAGAGGGCCGTGTGCATGCTAAGCAACACCACAGCCATCGCTGAAGCCTGGGCTCGCCTGGACCACAAGTTTGACCTCATGTATGCCAAGAGAGCCTTCGTCCACTGGTACGTTGGCGAGGGTATGGAGGAAGGAGAGTTCTCTGAGGCCAGAGAAGACATGGCTGCCCTAGAGAAGGATTATGAAGAGGTGGGAACCGATAGTGTCGGTGATGAGGAAGGAGAGGAGTACTAGGTTGTTTTTTTTCATTTTTTTCTGGGAAACATTCCATTTGGTTGTACAATTGAGTGATTCTGTGATTCCATCAGCCACAAGCTCAAGACCAGTTTCCTTCTTAGCTTGCGTCAAATCCCACCCTCTCCCATTAGAAGCCTGTTGGGATGCTATGGCTTAGCCCATTGTCTGGGTCATGATTGACATGCAAGGTAGAGTCGCCGGGCTGTTAACTGATTTTTTTTTAACCTAAACACTACATTTACAGGCAGGCAGCTTTGACTACAGCATTTGGAAGAAATTACAGTAAAGTGCATCTTTTAAAAACCCCACCTTTAATCACCTAATGTATGGAATTGAGAACAGTGTGTACACTTTGGTATTATAGTTAACTATTGTAATCTAGTGAACAAACAGATCAAGTCATCCACACAGCAGAATTCATGAAATGTATTTTATTTACAGCAAATAACATTTGGCTCGAAATAAAGTGCACCAGTGTGTAGAAAAAATAAAAAAAACAAACAAACACAACCCAACAATCTTTAACATGCCATATGCTGATACTCCAGGCCCACTCAGAACATCTGTCTATGAAATAGTCATGTAGAAGGATATCTGGCTCATACGCAAGGAATGTACTGCAGATATTGACAGACAAGTGGCCAAACACACTGTTGCACATCGCCCTGATAAGTGTCAGTTTGTCAGAACACCAGTACTTAGCATTAACACGTCGTGCCCGTCTCAAACAGTCATAATAGGCCTCAGCTAAAAATAAACAGTGTCCTTCAGGAGCTGCTGTTGCCAGGAGAACTAGTTGCGGTTTGCTTTTTCAGCTCATGGCAGTGACGTCTGGGCTCCATCCGGCCCCCCCTCCCCCTCCCCCAGGAGAACGTCTGTCCGTAGCATCCGTCCATCCTCTAGAGGATGCCTCAAACAACCCTTCACCACAGATCACAGCTAGAGGCTGCTTCTGTCCAACTTCAGATGGCATCCATACACAGAGACCCCCTACCCCTGGCTGATCTCAGACCAGCAGTCTTCAGGAACGGGGCTTCAAATTGAGAGGTTTAGGCGTGAGTCTTCTCTGCCCTCGTGCTTCTCTTCGTCGTGCGGTCGTCCCCACGGCCGGCTCACACAGAAGTGACGGTCCTGACCTTGGCCGACAGGGCCTGCTTGAAGCGCCTCTTCAGGTCCTGCATGTTGGGGGACTTGGGCCTGGGGATGAGCGGCGAGCGCTTCTTCTCTGTGGCCGTGCCAGCGGCCATGTTGGGCGGGGCCTGCTGCTGCTGCTGCTGCTGCTGCTTGGCCAGCAGGCAGCAGAGCCTGTGGAAGGCTCCGTGCACCTGGCTGTAGTCCTCGCTGGCTGACACCTCGTAGAAGGAGCAGCCCAGGGCGTCCGCCAGCGCGGGACCCTGCTGGGAGTCCACCCGCCTCAGGTGCAGCAGGTCTGCCTTGTTGGCCAGCAGGATGACCGGGGGCGCGCTGGAGCCAGCGCAGGCCACCAGCCGGTGCAAGCGGTCGATGGCGTCAAAGCTGCGGTGGTCGGTCACGGAGTAGACCAGCACTACGGCGTCGGCCCATTGTACAGAGCAGCTCACGTGGTCTGGGAGGGTTATTGCGTTATCGGTCATCTGATGAGGGGAGAGAGAGACGCAGATTAAAACCACAGTGAAATAAACCTCCTTGGAATGGTACATTGGTGCTTTAGTAGTATAACTGAGCTAGATCACTTCTAGAAACAAAGTTTAACCAGATAAATGATTCAACTGTCTGTATTCAACTGACATCTTGTAATGCTGGCATGCTCCCTGAAGCAGAGATATAAGATTACTTCTCCACTGCTGAGTGAGTAGAGTTTGGGTGATTGAGATGTCTGGACTGGGGTATCATTTACCCTGGCCTCAGCCAGCCATTACTCTAAATGGGAAATTAGACAGACTCTACTTAAAAAGAAAAAAAATGTGGCTTTTGACCAGTGCCCTACCAACGAAACTCAGGAGCTTAACAGACAGAACGGACTTGATGACAACTCTGTGGTCAATAGCTTGCCTGTAGGCTACTTGTAATTGATATGTGAAAATAATTGCCTTCGGATTACATTGCTAAGAGTAGAAATAAGTAAACACTATAGTAGGCCTTGCCTATTGATAAGGGGAGAGCTTACCTCTATACCGGGAGTATCCTGAACTTGGATGGCCACTTGCTCCCCGTCTACTTGGACTTCTCTTGAATAGAGGTTACCTAACATGGGGAAAACTCAAATTAGACGTCTGAAACATTTCACGACCAAGGAATAAAATGCAGTTTAGTTTTCAGTTTGAAAAGGCAGTTAAACAACACATTTTAACTCACCAGCATTTCTCTCATAATCGCCTATGAATCTTCTCGTTAGGAATCTCACCACCAATGCTGGAAAACATAATTTTAAACATAATTAGACATTTATAAAACAATACTATTTCAAAGATGTCGCTTTGTTCTCGATTTGTTCAATCGTACCTGTCTTCCCAACACCGCTGCCTCCAATAACAGCTATTTTGATAACTCGGTTGGGAGTGTACTCTGGTTTGGGGCACTCCGCGATAGTCGTCATGTTCTGGATAAGACGCATTTTATTGTTTCCGTCTAAACAACAAATAAATAAATTTAAAATGGTCTGTGTAAAGTCCAAACTAGTCTAATGCTCGTGTGTAGCTTTCTGATAAGGCTGAATTCTACTTCACTCCCGAATAAGCTTCGTTACTATGAACAAAGACGCAGCAGCTCGTTGTTTTCAGCTGCAGAAGGAGCGCACGCTAGTATTTATAGTGCCAGGGCGCTGGTCCCAGCTTTTTGGCTACTGTTGACTTTTGCCCCCCCCCCCCCCCCCTCCTTCACGTGTAAACGCAGGCTCCAGCACAAGAAATGATCCTGCAACAACAGCTGCTTCTGTTAAACAGACACAACACAAATCAAACTAGCAGCAGATGCAATGGATTTTTTTAGTTTGAAGCTTGTAATTGCAATATATATGCATAATTCATATGATAATTCACTACCTATTTAGGTTATTGTTTGTTGTTTTGTTATTGCAGTATGTGTCTACTGTAGGCTATAGATAACCTAAACCATGTCATCATCATGAGCCATGTCATGGGCCTATAAAAAACAAAACAACTGAGACATACAATATGAACATATTTATATCCCAGTTGTTTTGTTTTTCTAATGGCAAGCTGCATAATTGTTGTTTATGGTTTTGTCCCATGGCCTGCGGTTACAGCGAGCTGTCTAGGCATGTCCTAAAGTTTGAAATGTCCCTCACAGGGGGTTAATGCTCAGTGATATTGTACATATGTGACCCCCCACCGCTTGCATACTATGTGGTGAATGTCTTGTTTACATTTTCAGATAGTCCTAATCTCACCTTTTGCAATAAAATTACAATCTTTGAGCAATTGGTCGTACTTATCTTCCTTAAGGTCGTACTTATCAGACAACATGTCACAGGTGCCTGTCTGCAAAACTGGATATAAGCTTCATTCTGGTCAGGCAAAAGGCTTGCTTATGTGCCAGGAGGGTTCAGCTACTGCCACTTTTACAGTTTAACGTATCTCTTTGTCCCACTTTCCTCAAAGGCCTCTCTCTCTCTCTCTCTCTCTCTCTCTCTCTCTCTCTCTCTCTCTCTCTCTGTCTCTCACTCGTTCTCTCGCTCTCTCTCCTCGCTCTCTCTCTCGCCAATCTTTCATCTGTGCTCCTGTGTCTGACTCCTAAGGTATTTTGGCAGTCAGTCTTTGAATGATTATGCTCTGGTATGCATTTTTGATAACAACATTGCTGACAGGTGTCTGCACTGAAATATGAATTAAGGCATTTGGTTCATCTGCAGACATTGCTGCAAAGTGTTTGCCCCTTCCCCCGAAACACAAATGCCTTCATGCACTAACACACACACACACACACACACACACACACACACACCAATCGAAGCCTTACCAGTCCCTCCCTGACCCTCCCCCTCTACATTCTTTGTAATGAATGGCAGATTTGCATGGCCATCAACTGGTGGGGCATTATGTGTGTTTAGGCACTTAATTGGTATTTTACTGGACTGAAGCATCACTGGCCAAATTGGCAGAGAGTTAGCAGATGCTCTATGTCATTCTGTCAACATTTACATTTGATTGCAAGGTTGTCCAGCCATTTGTGTGAAAGATGTAGGCAGTGTAGGCCTACTCTGTTTGCTCACTTCTGTCTGGAAACCAAGTACATTAATATGACATAACCTCAGAGATAAGCATTTACCTATTAGCTCTATATATTTGCATTACACATTAAACCATGTGGTCATTAGTTGTATATGGGTTAAGTCCCTTTATTCTTTCTCTGTAGATGTAAGAGAAGGCAAAGTGGTTTTCCCCTTCCCTTAGGCAAAACTGACACAAGTTAAGAAAGGCCCTAAGGCAAGGCAGGCAATTATGATGGAGGAATCCACACAGGGTAAAGGCACTGCAGCGGACCACTAGAAATACACATGACACATGGGTGACAATAGGAATGATAGATTCAGGGGGGGTTTTAGCCATACTCAGTTGGGGTGTAGGCCATTGTGGTGGAGAATTAGGGAGAGCATTGAGGACACGGAATGCCAAGTTAATTGAGGCAATTGGAGGGGGCAGGTTAATCCAGCGAGGTGTTCTCAGAAGGATGTCCTTGTTGACATAGAAGTGAAGACTGTTTCCCGAGGTGGGGCGATGGAAATGCCCTAGCTTTTATGGTGGAGCTGGAGGGGAACATATGGCCCCTCTGGGCCCTACACAAAAGGCAGCTATTTGTGGAGAACAGTCCCCACAGGGCATCCCTTTGGAGTCTTGATCATACTGTTTACGCATTGCTACGATAGATGTTTATCATTCCCACTCATTGTCAGGGGTGGTAATAAGTATTTAGTCCAAACCAATTTATCCAACTAATAATTTAACACACTTTTTATTTTTTTCAAAGCAATTTATGTCAATTTGTTAATGACCAGTTTTCAGAAGTAAGTATTCTTATAGGACAGTGACCACTTTCAGTTTCAGCCTCCTAAGTCTTCAAGCTTTCTTTATGTTCCTGATTTTATCTAGGGCCATTTGTCGGTCAAGACAGACCATTGTTCACTTACAATTTAAATCACTGCATGAGTTATTTATTTATTTCATGTGCATTTTCTTTATTAATAACCAAAGAAGATTATTGTGGCCTGCTGGCAGAAACATGCCAAAAGCAATGCTTTGCCCACACATAGAAAGTACGGTTGTTTTTATTCTCATTGAAATGCAAACAGGTATTTGCATACCACTGCATGTCAACAGTATAGTGGTCTGAATGACAATAGTGCACCCCTTCCGAGGAATGCCAGAGTATAGTTTTCCACTGTTGACATGAATGTGTTGGAACATTTACATCAGGGTTTGAAATCTTTATCGCCTGCTTGTGTTCCTCTGTTTTCATTCCATACTTGATTCCTAGCGTAAGATTGAGGTATGTGTGTGTCCATCCTTCTGTCCATCTGTATGTGTGTGCACTCATGTGTGTGCATGTTGTAGACGGTGGTGCCTGACCTAACAGTCATAACATAGTGAAAGGGTGTTTTGTGATGGAGCTTGTTTCACCAGTGTGTATTTATAAGACTTTAAACACTAGGATTTCACAGCTTGTAAGGTTGTTTTCGCTGCTCGCGTTCACATACCTGGGAGTGTTCAAATCAGGGAGGTGTATTGGCAAGACTATGGCGATACGATACGTATCACGATTTAGCGGCCACGGTCCGATATATTCCGATACCTTGAGCAAGGCGATATGTTGCCACTTCTAATTTGTAGAAAACTGTAATCACAATGCTAATGTGTGGCACATCTGCAAAACATTACAGAAACACTTGCAGATAAAAATCAATTTTACTTATGAGACAATCTACAATACATTTTGTAATTTCACTATAATTATTAGAAAAATAATTATATTATTTGTATTCTCATCCATGTGCATTTCGTAAATCAGCTGGTGTCCCACAAATACAGCTACTGTAGGCCTGTTTCAGCTATCTAGTGCATGCACATCCACTATAGCAGTGTCCAGGTCACATTAAGTAACGGGGAAATTGGGCTCATGGAAATGCAGGCTTTACTCCGGGAAACGCTGTCGTAATGTGTATGCCATAGTCATTGTGGCATACACAATGACTTTGCACGAATACAATAATAAAACAAGGAGTTACCAGCAATAAAAGGAATTATATGAATAACATGAATAGCATAAACAGCACCTACACACTCACAGTTCACCATTCTCCATATGTTGTGTACGTGTCACAGGTACATAACAAGGTTTGGGGACAGCGATTTATCTATTTGGTTTTCTGTCGGCGGGCCTCATTTAGTTGGTAATTCAGCCCTTCCCTCGAGCCCATCTGTCTGGTCCGCTTTACTGGACACCTATTCGGAGCTGGAGCCTGTGCTGGAGGTAGAGGTCTCTGAAAGCTGACTGACTCTAGTATAAAGTAGAGAACATCTCTCTGTGCTAAGTGGCAGTAGATACTGAATGTATAATGGTGGATGGTGTGCTGTGTGCATCTCTTTGAAGGTCATTGCTGCACCATACAGCATACTTACTGTATGTAGATAGAAACAGCAACGTATGTATACTCCAGTAGAATACAAAAATAATCAAATCTATAAGACAGTGGTCCTCAACCCTGATCCTGGTGCACCCCTGCCCTGCATGTTTTAACTGTCTGCCTGCTCCAAACACACCTGATTAAAACGAATGGGTCATTATCAGGCTTCTAATGACCCATTCATTTGAGGTATTTACTGTAAAACATGCATGGCAGTGTGTCCCCAGGACCAGGGACCACTGTTCTGTGTACCTGTGAAGACAAGATTAATGTCAGCACACAATCTGACACAAATACATTAGGTCAATCTTCAAAGATGTATTTAATGTTGGAGATGTGAACACTATGTGGGCTCTGTGCATATCCCATGAATGATCTTCCGTTGACTCATTAAGACACACAGACAGCAGTAGAATGCGTAAAATAACAACCGTCGAACTACAATAGATATATAGTTAGCTAGATAGATAGATAGATACATTTTATTGTCATTGTACAACATTGCACAACAATATTTACGTTCATCATCTGCAGTGTAACATAAGAAAATATATGAGTATAGCAGCATATACAATACAAGCAGATCCCTACAAACAAAACAGCCATCCACTCATCCTTCTGTTCCAGCACATCTCCTCAATAGTGCTTAAATAAAACAACAAACAAAACATGTTCACACACAATACGGCTGTGAGCGGTGTCCGCCACTTTGTTTGTGTTTCTATTTAGTTTCTATTAGACTTTTTTATTGTCATTTTAGTGACAGCTAAACAGCTTCACAAATGCCTTGATGAGTGGGGAAATAAACAATGAGAACTTTCAGTGATGTACAGACTGCTCTGTTCTGAAAACACACATTGCACAAAGCTGAATATCTTCATCAGCCCTCTGATAAATCACTTCTCGTTTCTTCTCATCGGAGGAGCCCCCGGAGCTACGAAATTATAGTAATTACTGTGAAGGGAACAGCATGGAAATAACCTGTCAGAGAGGAGACAATGTTTGAGGTTCACACTGTGGCAATGTAACCCTAGTCTGGTGAACAAAACTGACATTTATATAACCCAAAATGACCCATAATAACGCTTCGCTAAATCCCGTAATCTATATATTTTTATTAACAGTGCTACATAATATTGTAAGACGCAGTGAGCACAGGTTTAGATTTTACTGTTAGGTAAAGGGGGCAGGTAGGGGTTAGGTACTCGTAGGCCAACTCTGGGACTCACACATTTACTTCCCGCTGGGAGTCCAACACCCAGACCACTAGAGTATTCTGCCCCCAGGATAGTCCACATTAGGACACACAGTGTTTGTTGGATTTGTAAGTAAATGAAGAGATCTCCCCTCCCTGCGTATGAAAGCATATGCAGGGAGCATATATTAATATTAGTATGGCTTGGTGCTGCTGACACTAGCTAACATACGAATGTAGACTAAGACATAAACACACATGGTGGTCAAACAAATAATTATACAACCCCCTACAATTCACACCATGCAATATTATCCCCTGAGAATGACAGAAACTTTGTGTGCATTTAGTCAGAAATAAACAGTGAACCAACTCACTGTCACCCAGTAATACTACTGACACATCATTAACACAACATGAACGCGTTTGTGGGGGAAAATGCAGTGTTTAGGTTTGTGCTTGTTGGAAAAGCCTGGTTTATCGCGAGTCAATATATAGATTGTAGGGCTACCTTACATGGTTTCCATTCTCCACGTGCGTGCGTGTGCACGTGTGTGTGTGTGTGTGTGTGTTCCATTTCCTCTTCGCATGACTGTTATTTCCTGTCTGATCATGCCACAGGCAGTAATTGAACACCAGTGGGTGCGTGGTGCACACACGCTCCCCTTCCCAGAAGCCCTTTCTCCACCAGCACCAATTACGTCTGCCCGAGAGTCACGGTGCAGCGGCCATTAGGACAGCAAGGACGCGACATGAGGGGAATGGCTGAGCCATAGCCCCTCTGGGCCATAATGGAGGGTGTACGTCAGTGCCATCTAATAGCACAAGCTGTACCCTGGGAGAATTGAAAGGCCAGGACTTGTGAACAGGGAGGGAAGACGCGCATCTGATGTGTGATGGACAAAGTATGGACTTAACACGCACGCACGGACGCACGCAAACACACACAATATTCACAGTCTCGTTTCAAAAGCCAGATTCCCAAGCACGATGAGGCGTTCTTTGCTTGTTACTCACAAATATGCAACACACCTTCTATTTTTTATTTTGGACACTTGCATAAACCAGAAATAATGTAATGTTTCATTGTGCAAATGTGTTTCAATGTGCAAAACACCAAAAAATGATCAATGGCTAAGAGAAGTGAATATGTATTTTTTTAACAGTAGCTGTGCCTTATATAAAACACATGTTGGTGATATTAATGCGACCACCTATACACCTACCTAAACATTTTGGCCAATGGCTGTAGAAACGTGTTGATGTATGTATGTTTTATCACAGCAGTGCCTATTGGCTATATATTGTATGTGACATGAAATTCTCCACAAAAATGTACATAAAGAAAGGCTTATACACATCATACCACCCCCCACACACACGAACCCCCAACCCTACCCCCCCAAAACTCTCACAAGAGCCAGCAGTCTATGGAACTACTGTAGAACGTTTTTAATGTTTTGGGACCTTGTGTAAGATATAACATGTTCTGTATAGACATTCTTATATACAATAACAATCATACTATTGCAGTATTGTACACATTTTCATTTAAAAAAAAATGTATTAATACATTTTCAAGGTCTCTCATGATGTACTTAAAATGTTTCAGACAGTGGCAACTAAAAAATAAGAAACATGGATTTAACATGCAGCTCCTTTTGTTCATTAACATTCTGTGCATATTTCCTCAGTACTAATAGGTTTTAACTAACATGTTAAAACCTACTAATTTCGGTCTGAACCTCCTTTTTTGGAAAGTGAAATTTATATAATCTCAACACTTTGTTGTTGTTTGTTCCAAATGCAAAACATATGACCTGAGTTCACTGTGCGTTTGTGAATGAAAGAGTGGGGAGTTGTGTCAGGCTGTTATAGAGATGTGCATTGACCCATACACACTGTGTTTCAGTATCACACATGGTTTGCACATTGACAAATACAGACTTGCATGTGATGGCCACAATGAACTCTTCTGCTCCCTCTGTGTAATGAGCACAGTGCAGCTTTTGTTCTGTTGTTGCTATGGCTATAGTGACTGAATGTCATCTTGCAGTACAGGTGCATTGTGGGCTAGTTGACTCACACTTGGAAAATGATGGAGGAGGCTGTGAGTGAGGTATTTCCTCTGCATTCTCACTTTCCTTTGTGCATATGTGCATTTGTGGCAACATGGCAACACGCACTGGATCTTTGCTATGTGTTTATTAGATTCAGATATCTCCCATTTATCCTTGTGTTGTTTTATTGTGTTCTGAGCCTGCAATGTCTCAGGAACAGGATGGTATCACGGGATGGCAGTGGTATATCACGGCAGTTAAACAGCTTGTCATAGAGAAGGGAGTTTTATAAACACCCAGGCCAAAAAAAAAAGACCAATACAAATAATTACTTGTACATCAAATTAAATTCCAGATGGGTCTTCTTGGAACAATGTGTACAAATGGATATTTTTATTGTACAGCATAATATTTTGCATCACAAATTGTCGAGTGCAGTTAAAAAACCCAACTATGGAGATGTATGGAATATCAAATGTCTCATGAATACAGCTGTCTATAATTTCCTCTGTGTAGTGTAAAGCATCTTAGAAAAACACTGAAACTGTGAACATATAGGCCAGGTTAACGGTGCAGTCAGTGATTGTATAAGCTAAGGCACTTTTTGTCAAATTCAACAACTATCTACTCATAGTCCTTGCGTGAAGAAATAATCCAGTGTTTCTTGCTCTGTACATCATGGGAAGTTAAACAAAGTGGTGCACACAGCACCACACAACACTGTTGTAGCTGTGACAGTGTCCCTGTTCTCTCAATCTGACATAGGGACCTGCACAGATCTGAGTGCACAAAGCATCTTATGACGGCGCTCACGTGTTATTTATGAGACCGCTCGTATCTCGCCAAAAAAGTGTGTAAGAATCATCGCACCTTGATTAATGTGGCGGTAAAAAACAGGCTTCATTTAAATACCACGCACATAAATATGCTGGTTTTAGAGCATCGCCCCTATAGAGTTTACAACATGGTTGTAATACGTAATACGACACTTCTCTGAAACAGCAAGGCTCACTGTGTCGTAGCCTGACAGATTTCTGTTGTGCACATTTAAAAAAAACATGAGGACCAATATTTTTCCAATGCGGGGGCAGCGTTTCTGAGGAAGCACCTTATGGTTCTGAAGGAAGAGGTGTTTTTGTTTTGAGTTCAGATACAATCTTTCTCCAGAAAGATGACTGACTCCATCTTTGAGTGTTTTACAGTCCCTTCTTATATAAATAGCATTTCTGCTGTTAGCCAAATGCTCTGAATCTTTTTGGTGGAGGCCATCCAACATATGGAAGTATTTCAGAAGTGCATGCCAAGTGCAAACTTGTTGAATGGAGTCACAGATTGGAAGATTATTTTCTCAGCATGAAGGAAATTATGCATAATTGACTTCCTTTTCTTTGTAGCTGCTCAACAACAGAAAGATAATCAATAGGCTACCTTATGCAGACCTCATTGACTACTCTACTGGTGCAGGAATCAAATAGTCGTGTGTGAGAAACCCAAACATCTTAATTTGCTCCACTTCTGCACTAAGAGTAAGCAGGCATTTGAGGTTCCTTGAGGGCCACGTGTCTACTGGCCAAAAACATGCCCATGGGATTTGTCAATCCAGTCCAAACAAGACAAAACTCTGTCTGACGGAGAGGAACAAATACCCACATTTATGGTTCATCTTTCACAATGCAGCCTAAAATGGAGCACAAAGCAAAAATAAATGTCTTTGTTTCATCGCTGTGAAGATAACAAAACATGAACAGAAGAAGTTCTCATGCATATCCTGTGCTCGCATTATGAAAGCATTAGTGTCGTTGGTAGGGACTCGCATTTAGTCACAAATTAATGGATACCTGTCTGCCGAATAACAACAATGACTGCAAATGCATACAAACAACCACATTTGTTCTGTTCCTAAATTCTATTACCACCAACTGGGCTAAAATAATCATTAAGCCTGTGAACATTTTGTAAAAACCTACCATGAGAACATCTTGTCTACAACACATGGGTTTGCTGTAAATCTTGATTTGTTTTTTAAAGGTGATTTTATTGTCACATATACATTGAATAATGAAAGCAAGTCAATCAACACATCCCTATATAGCCCTATGATAATACATTCAAGAAGCCAGGTAAACAATGAGGATTGATCTTTGCCAATCTCTATATAGTAGCACAACATATTGTAGCCTATATAATATGACTCTAAAAGATCTTAAGAGGTATGCAGCTATATATTTCACATGTCTTTTGAAGTATGTTATTCATTCTTGTTTGTTATGTAAATTCACAGCACAGAACGCAATTGCTGTAGTGTTTTCAAAGTCAATACTGATTTTGAATGACTAAGGGGCCGTGTGTGTGTGTGTGTGTGTGTGTGCGTGTGCATGTGCGTATGTGCATGAATGACTGTGCCAACACAATGGCGATGTTCTTTGTCATTTAGGCTTCAAAGCAGATCCTATCTCCACCTATCTCTTAATCCAGGACATAATCCTTAATATATTTACCATGACCCATAAACATAATGTATTCTATTCCTACAAGTGGCACTTATGCATTTACATTGGCTACTTAGAATAAAATACACTGCATACTATAAAGCACTGATGTGGATCACTAATGACTGACAGCAGGGGTCCTATTTTTATATACTATAAACTAAACCACACCCAATTTTATATTTGAAGACCCAGATATGCTTATGCTACATCATTTAGTGCTGATAAATGAGCTAAATCACACTTGAAGAAGAATAAGAAGAAGAAGAAGAAGAAAGAAAATGCATATATGAAGAACCATGCATACAAACATCCAATTTAACTACAACTCCCTAAAAACATTGCTTTCGATACCCGTTGATGACTGGCCTCGCCTCAAGTAAGCATTGCCGTCGCCGACTTTGTATGGCTGCTGTATTCTGTCACTCAAATAGATTAGCAATTCGGCCAGTAAAAACTGGAGTTTGTTTGAAGTAGGCGGGCTATTAAGATACCGTGCGTGGCAAGCTGGTAGTATTATTCGTTGCTATCAACCTGCGGTAACTTCGTGTGCACACTATTTAGTCATGCATGTATTTTTCAGTTGTTGAATGTTCACATGGCTACAAGAATGACGTCGTTTCGGTGCTGAGTGCTGTACAAGTGTGATTCAGTGCTTGCTCTCCAGTGGAAGCACTGCCTGCGTTGCTGGAGGTTGCAGACTGGCCTCTAGCCGCGGCTGTGAATGAACTTCATCTGTCAGCATTGCTTTGCTGTTCAATCATGTTTATTTTATAAAGATGACGTTGAGGGGGACACTGTAAACTAAATGACTGTCAGAAATATCGCCTCCATTTGTAATATGGTAAGTAGCTTGCTTGTTGGCCTTTTTGCTATCGATTGCGTGCAGCCTCTGTAATGCACCTTACACATTGAGATAAATGGTGAGTCGTCCTCGCACGGCACGCTGTCAATATCTTGGTTGAATGGACGCAGATGGCAGGTGACACTATGTTACGTCAGTAATTTGCCGAGTCTGGTTCTGTGTATCAGTAAGACTGCTTATCAGTCTTTGCTTTTTAAGGCATTTCTTCTTGTCAGTAGGCCTATCAATGCATCATTCTATCGTGGCAATTGTTATCCTGGATGATTGACAGATCATAATTAAAATACCTTCTCATACATCTTATTGGTTGCTCACTCATGAAGTCAGATAATTGCATAATGACATTTTCTAGGCTAACTATTAAGCTACAATCATAATCTTTTTTTGTGGATTGTACTGTACAAGCAGATTTTTTTTTTTTGCCTAGGTTGTGCCACAGAGAGAGGTATATTTTTGACCCTTTGCATAAGAGGGTAATGTTTTATGTGTTTATATGTTTACTAACGTGTGCATCAGGAGACTATATTCTAACAGATCCACATTCATTTCCATCTTATGGCATGTGAACAAAAACATTTAGGCATGATTTTTCGTAATATGCGCTGACAGAGGGAGATTTAACATCAGGGTCTGACTCTAATGTCCTTTGGTTTACACTTTACAGTAGGGACAGTGGTCAAATACTGTGTTGCTTTCTGTGCATACAGTTCATCCTGCTAGAAGATTAGCATTGTCTAGGCTAGGTGCTAGCCCAGGACACTGATGAACATAAATATTTGGCAGATTATCGTATAAAGAATGTACAACCAATAAAGCTAATTTGATTGTTCTAATAAGTTTGGTCACATTTATTTTTGACATTCAACATTTCTGTTATTGAAGGTATGAATGAATGGGGTCAAAGGATATCTCGACGATTGATGTTGGTAATTTGATGACTTGTTTTGAGTAACAGACAGAAAAGGCTGACAGTTGACCAGTTTGTGGAGTGTGCATATTTTGTGCCAGCAAGACAGTACTGTATTTGTATATACTGCTTTGACAGAAAGCAGTGACAGTTGTTGTCAAAGCCATCAACTATCTTCTGTGTATCTACCATTGGGAAAAGCTTTGAGCTATAAACATTTGAAAGGCTCTGTCAAGAGACAAGCGATTGCCATAGCAATCCCTATATGTAAAATGTACTTAAAGTGTAACTGCACCGGTGTTGAGCCTGTCAAGGAGCTAAGGGAGGGGAGGGGCAGTGATGGGGACCCTCATTGAACTAAGTGTACAGTTGAAAACCGGCCAGGTCCTGGGGTGATTTTTAACGGCTAGGACGTGTAGTTATTTTTTCAGCCCATAAAATGCAGATTTTCTTTTCTTTTTACGGGAATTTGTCAATATTAACACTAACGTGTCTCATCACAGCTCAGTCTACTCCTGTTACTTCATTTACTGCAGTTACACTTGAATGTTTAGCGCTATAGCCGAGGCTACTTGGACTACTTCCGATTCTAAATTCACTAGCAGTAAGGATTCTCAAAGGATTCTTAATGTATGTAACACAGACCCAAAACAAGATGTTTACAATAATTTGCTGTAATAAGCCTAGCTACTTACCAAATTAAGTTGGTTTTTAATATGTAATTAAAAACTATTGTTAAATAAAATAATGTTTTTATCTCCTGTCCTAACAGGGCACCAATGCCTCCGCTCTGGAGAAAGACATTGGTCCGGAGCAGTTCCCAATCAATGAACATTACTTTGGATTGGTCAATGTGAGTGTCACTATAACCTCATGCATTTAACCAAGGTCCAGGTCACAAACACTGGTGTCAAGTTTCAGAACAAACTAGCATGTGGTCCAGTGTGACTCTGAGTCATGTCCTGTACGGGGCAGCTGGTGTTATTGGAGGCTCTGTTGTTGCAAACTCGACAACCAATTTACCTTTTGCTTTGTTTCTGAATGTGATATTTGCCTAGAGCTTGACATCATGCAACTGTTGCCAAACGTATGCAAAGTACGAGACACAGAAGGTAAATGTGTATACAAACCTGTACATCAACTGAACAACGATTGTAAAACAAATCTGTCAACCTGCACTTTGGGCACATGCCAATGCCCAGAAGGCCGGAGATGAGGTGACTTGCAAAGTCCTCACTGTCATCATCTGTAAACACAACACAATGTATCCTTGATACGTGTTTTCACAACCATTTCTATCATATTAACCCCCTCACATCCACTGTTCGTGTGTCCACCCCCCACCCACCCCCCTTCCCCAGTTTGGAAACACGTGTTACTGTAACTCAGTGCTCCAGGCTCTATATTTCTGCCGGCCCTTTCGGGAGAACGTGCTGGCCTATAAGGCCCAGCAGAAGAAGAAGGAGAACCTGCTTACCTGTCTGGCCGACCTCTTCCACAGCATTGCCACCCAGAAGAAGAAAGTGGGCGTCATCCCGCCCAAGAAGTTCATCTCGAGGCTACGGAAGGAGAACGGTAAGGCCTCTTTTTGCCTGCTGTATCCAGCTTTCACTGGGGCAGCACCCAGCACCCCTTGGGTGGACAGCACAGCACAGATTTGCTCGCAAGACCTGAAAGCGTCACATGAGCTGGGCTCCAGTGTGTAAGCAATGTCTTGGCATTATAATTATTTTATATACATATTGTTATTAATAAAAATATATATATATTCATGAATTTAAATGAAGTTGAACTGATACGGCTGGCATCTAAGTTTGGGTGTATTGTTAAACAGAGGCCAAAATGATGTCAACATTTAATATTAAACTAGTACTATACAAATATGCTTTGTTTTGCTGCTCATATTGTTTCCTCTCAGGACACTGTAGGCGTGTGCGGAGTGCAGAGCACTCTTGACTGACATGTCTCTGACATGAAGGGTTTTGTTGTACCTGACAGCTTCTTTATGATGGGTTCATTTGCGTGTGTTGTTGACTCATCTTTCTATGGTTTCTTTGTGTAATGGAATGTAATCGTGGTTCTTTAAATACAAATGCATTGATATGACATCGTCAGCAAGCGGTCATTATTCTCCTTAAGAGAGTCTAACGTCTATAATCTCATCCGCGGCGTGCGTATGTGTCAGCCCTCCCGACTGTGTAAATGCAGTCAGGTGGGCGTGCAGCGACGGCGGCAGGTGCACGTCGACGGCAAGGTCATTCCGAGCTCTGAGCGGGGATAGAGGCAGATTGTTCAGGTTGAGGCAGCCTCTGTATGCAAATGAACAATGGCCCCTCTGTTTGGCCGAGGCTCCGCTCTGCTATCTTCGCTTGCTGGCGTTCCCGTAGTTCCCTCCCTCCCTGCCCTTCTACAGTTTCGCGTTAGGTGTCTGACACTGGCCCCGGTGTACGCAGCCAGGAATGCATGTGTGCCATGTCTGTGTATTCCACCATGTTGTGCTACATTTGCCTATGCATTGTCCTCTGCTGTTCCCTTCCCAGACGTCTCACTTCTCTCTGTTTACCCCCCCCCCACCCCCATCAACCCCCAGACCTTTTTGACAACTACATGC
>JAODOY010013578.1:0-26712 GCA_025399855.1 Forbesichthys papilliferus | reverse complement strand
CAATTAAAAGTATACATTATTACAGAGATATTAAATAATGAGTCATGCCTAGATGTACTTATTATGTAAAGGGAGACCTGAATCTCTCTAGTAAACTAATGCAGGTGTCCTGTAAATATGAAACTTTAGCATTGGCTCAATTAAAAGTATACATTATTACAGAGATATTAAATAATGAGTCTTGCCTAGATGTACTTATTATGTAAAGGGGGACCTGAATCTCTCTACTAAACTAATGCAGGTGTCCTGTAAATATGAAACTGTAACATTGGCTCAATTAAAAGTATACATTATTACAGAGATATTAAATAATGAGTCATGCCTAGATGTACTTATTATGTAAAGGGAGACGTGAATCTCTCTAGTAAACTAATGCAATTGTCCTGTAAATATGAAACTGTAGCATTGGCTCAATTAAAAGTATACATTATTACAGAGATAACAATGCATCTGTACTGAAATAAACAAACTTATCAATTAAAGAAAATGTAATTACTCGGATGAAACATAAGTACATGCTGTTCATTATTAATTGAACCTATACATGACAGAATACGGGCATATGGTAGATATCTTGCATATGTGTACAATAATTTATGTGTGCTGATTGTGAAAGTGTGTGTTTGTGTGTTAGTTGGTAGGTTGGTCGGCTACAAATATTACGTAAGTCCTTATTTGTGTGTGTGTGAGAGAGACAGAATCTGTATTGCGATTGTGTATACAACATAATGTTTGTGAATAGTGTGTGGGTGTTTCTTCTACACATTACTGTGTGTTTGGTTATCTGTGCATCAGTTTTGAATAACTGTATGTGAGGGGGGTTTGGAATATGAGAATATGTTTTGCTATAGAGAGAAAAAACACATTTTTGTGTGTGTGTTAGTCAGTTGGTAGGTTGGATATTGTGTGTGTGTGTGTGTGTGTGTGTGTGAGTTGGGATGGATCGGACGAGACACTGCTGACCACAGACTAGCTAGACCAATAACAACCTTCTGACATCCGAGTCTCTCTTACTCGCTATTAGGATGTTTAGCTATTTCTTATTTGTAAATGAATTAAGATGTTCCTGCTTGATTGGGATGGAGGTTTAGAGCCACCATATTAATACAAACCATGCTCTATTAACAGACACACACACACACACACATGTTTGTTTTCTCTCTCTTTCATCAGCAAAACATATTCTCATATTACAAACCCCACACATACATAGTTATACAGAAATGATGCACAGATAACCACACACACAGTAATGTGTAGAAGAAACACACATGCACTACTCACACAAACATTATAATGTTGTATACACAATCCCAATACAGATTCTGTGTCTCACCCACACACACACACACACACACACACACACACACACACCAGGTGCCAACCATTGCCATGGCAACTCCAATCAGCAGAGCCTAACTTGCCCCTATTACAGCAGAGACATGACAGTTTCTATTGAAACCCACCCCCCCCCCCCCCCTCTCTCTCTCTACCCCTCCCTGTACTCTCTCTCTCTCGCCCCCTGTCCCCTCTGTCTCCCCCCTCCCATCCCCCATGCAGTGACTTGCATTACGTACCCTGGGTAGACTACAAACTCCTGTCGAACCGTCATGTTAACAAACTGCGATGCACATCCTTTTTGGTTTGCAAAAAAGCTCGTAATGTCACGTGTTCGGTGCAACATAAGACTTTTTAAGACATATTAAGCATAAAGCTGTGTACTGTAAAACGTAAAAATGCTATTATCACAAAAGTACACTCCTTGATTTGTGTGTTCAACTGTTTCAGCAGCACTCGGGTGAAGTTAATCAATGGATGTCCTGTAGTTGTGGCCGCTATTAAGCAGGAATGCCTTACTTGATGAATGACATGATCCACATGTTTTAAGGGACCCTCACGAATTTGTGCCCGTAATGTTGTTTAAAGCTTGGAGGCTGACAGGCACTTTTATCTTCTTTACAGCGCTCAAACTGTTCTCTGCCACCCGCTCTGTAGCCACATAATATATATTTATGTGTAAATAGTTGTGTTTCAAACATAAACAGAGAGCTGGGCTAATAAAACGTTCAGTACACAAATCCCCCACCCCAATTCCCTTCCACCCCAACTAGCCAACGCCTCGCTGAGTGATTGTCGGGTGAGTTTAGAGGCCGTGCACATCAAAAGACCGTCGGACGCGCTTAAGGTGTCATTGTTGTTGCCTCTTTCAAAGGGTGTAGAGGTCACAGGGTCAACTACAGAAAGGGAAAGGTTTAGAAAGATACAGCAGCCCCTGAACTACTATAATACAATGACACACTCTTAACATGCACGCACGCACGCACACACACACAGAACAGAAAACACAGAAACAGACAAAAGAGGTCTTTATATGCTTGTGTTTAAACCTGCCTTCTCTAAAATGGCCAGATTGCAGTCATTTAAAACACAATGGTCTCTACTGAATCACAGGCTATTGTTTAACACAGGCTTGTGGCACACACAGACACACGGCTGAACATATCTAAAAGTTCAGTTCCTATATGTATCTGAGTAGAAGTGCAGTTAATGCACAGACATACGCACTTACATGTGTCATTTATTTCACCTTAACTGTCAACAATCCACAGGGAATCTCTAAGGACCACACATTTGGTCTAAACCTGTCTGTCTTTGACACGTAAAAGACTTAAGACTGCCTATACACATGACAAGTGCAAAGTCCCTGTACACTGCAGAGCCATTGTTTTCCTATGAGGGGGGTGTTGGCAAGCACTGCGCAGCCTTCAGCGATGCAGACAACGCTCAAATAAAGCATTGTCACGCCAATAGTTTAAAGAAATTAAACCGTGACCCCTTTTAAAACGCCACAAATGGCTTTGTGTGCCGTGACTTTAGATCAGTGACGAGAGACAGCTAGAAGACCGATAAAATAAAGTTGATTGTGTACAAAATCATCCATGGTTTATTAGGGGAAAACCATTTAAAGGCAGGGTCAGCCATTCAGCAGACAATGCTTGCTAACGAGCTCAATTCAAAACAGAATCGCTCCGCGGCCTTCCACGGCAGCGCCTCACATCAAAATACAAAAAGCAAAGCATAGTACTATGGCTTTGTTGATACGAGCGGTGTTTGCCACTTTGTTTATGTTCCTTTTTACGAAGCCAGGGCTGTATAGAAGTATCGGATACATTTTTCAACACGCACAGAGAACGGTAAGCCAGCTACATTTAGCTTGCAATAGCTGACTGTACCTTTAAAGAGAGAGTTGTTGGACCTGCATTAAAGAGAGTGTGTTGCTAGTGCACAGACAAGGAATAAAAATGAATATTGTAGAGTTGTAATTTATATTAAATAGAAATCATGCAGAGTACTTTCAAGCATTTCAATGAGGATAACAAGAAGAATGGTGCAATTAAATTAAATTGACTGAAGCCATCCATTAATTTGTGTGTGTGTGAAAGCAGCTTCTCATTTGTTATAAATTCATTTGCGTTTTCATAGTTTATAGTCCTAGATTCACAGTTCCATATTTTCTTGGGGCTTTACCAAGCTGGAACCATTACAGCTGCACTGTATGTTGAAGCCAATTTGAAAATGGCTTATGATGCCCATGCAAATTCCTCAGTCGAGTCTATGGGAAAGACCAGATTTCTCCTTATATATGCTTAGTAATTAAAATGTCAAAGTAAAATAAGGAGTTAGGGTTTTTTTTTTTTTACTTCTTCTCATTAGTTTGATGGAGTAGATTTTAAAAAATGTTGTTCCATTACCAGTAATTAAGACTTTTAAGATTAGAGCATGCTGCAACGAGACATGGCCTAGTCAACCAATCGTGGGAGAGCACATGACCTAGTCAACCAATCATGGGAGAGCACATGACCTAGTCAACCAATCATGGGAGATCACATGACTTAGTCAACCAATCATGGGAGATCACATGACCTAGTCAACCAATCATGGGAGATCACATGACCTAGTCAACCAATCATGGGAGATCAAACCTGTGTGTGTGACCAATCAGCGTCGTACTGTCAGCAACGGGCGTGGTTTAGGTGGACAGGCAGCGAACGCGCGTGTCTCGAAAAACAACAATGGCGGTTTCTCAATCATTAGAATGTACGAGAAAAGCAAAGAATGTCACTAACGGCTTTTCTCAATGGAAGATATGTTTTCACTCTTCTTCTGACCGGCTTCAGCAAGAGTTGAACTGGTTCACAGGTTTGTACTAGAAGTATTTTTTGAAAGCGCATGTCCTTTGAAAAACAGTTTCAATGGATGCCTCCCCAGTTTAGTTCTGTAAACAAACCATGGCATGTCAGGTTTTACAGTACCTGTGTGAAGCCAAGCTCCTCTCCTCAAATTCAAATGGTCCTTCCCTGCAGTCCACCTATGAAAAGGCTATGTTCAGGCAAGCCAAGAAATGGACCCAACACGTCTTATCTGCTGACTTTCAGTTAATGCCGTCTGGAAGGAGGTTTAGAGTCCCTCGCTGTAGATTAAATTGATACAAAAATTAATTTATCCCAATGTCGATACCAATTTTAAATACTAGTAGGGAAATCTTCACCGAAGGGTCTATGTTTATGTAGATATTTGTTTTATTTTCTTTCCTTTTTCATTTTTATTGATGAATGGTGCTTTGATGTATATTACCAAGTCTGTTGAATGCATGTATATTAATTATTATACTAACATTGTGAATGATATATGTACATGTAAAGTGTATGTCTCCTTGTACGGCTGTAGCAGGGATGATGCCCAAGCAAGATGTTCCACTTGTGGAACAATAAAGTGACTCTAGGTCCCTTTACAAACTTACAGAATGTACTGTATGGACAACAACAACAGGATCTCACTACTGTATGCAGTATCATCGTAGTATTTCTCCCCCTGAATCACCATCAATATGGGGCACCCTCGTGAGACTGCATGCTAAACATCCCACCGTCATTTCAAACTTCTTGACAGGTGACAGTTGAAGCGAGTGCCCAGGCCGTCTTGACAAACGGTGACGGGGGGGCTGGAGACTGGCGGTTATTGACTCTGCGATCCGGTGATTTGTTTCCGTGCCGCGGCGCAATTGATTAGCTGCGAGGAAACTCAGGCGACATTATTGGATTTCCTATTCGGAGAGACAGGACGTCAAATCTCCATTGGATTCCACATCACATCCATCTTTCTCCCTCTCCCGCTCCGGAATATATTAGTCATTTTCAATCATTGGTAGCTGATATGGCAATGTCTCCTCCTGTCCGTTTTGATATTCCGTATCTGTGGCTAAATAATGACGGGTCCTCCTGTCCTTCATCCCTTCCCAGTCCCTCAGAATTGTCCCGGTGTGTCTGCCTGTCTGTCTGTCCGTCCGTCTGTGTCTGCCTGCCTGTCGGTCCGTCCGAGACAATGTCTGTCTCTCCCCCGCTCTTATTTTTTTCTGCCCGGCAGAATTGGATATGCTCCATTTTGCATCTGTTGATGCGTATCAAGGTCAATCTGTGGCAATGGGACAGACGCACAGTGGTACAGATGCTCTGTGGAAGACACATTGTGTGTGTGTGTGTGTGTGTGTGTGTGTGTGTGTGTGTGTGTGTGTGTTAAGTAGCACATGGCATTCACTTACATGAGTGACACAGATGTTACCTTTGTGGTCAGAAGGCTGTAAGTCAATTAGGTTGGCTAATGGCTCGTCTGCATGTGGTTTGGTGTTTAGCTACATCCGACACACACGTGCACGCACACGCACGCACACACACACACACACACACACACAGTATTGATAAGATCATCATGGTAATGTGAATGCACCCGTGTCGGGGTACATTAAGGCAGATGCCTTTTACGGAAATCTTCGTTTCTAAAAGACGGACATTTTATCCTAATTGTCTTCGACTGTCTCCTGTCTGTCTTAAAAGAACACTTTCATCGGTCAAATATTTGTTGTTTTCTAAATATTACAATTAGGCCATATAGTTAGTTTATTATGGACCAGGGGATTAGACCTTTTGCAAAAGCATCTAGAATGCTTAATGCATGTCGGGATAAAATCCCTTTTGGCAACAACAATTCAGAAGTGTGTGCGACATTTCCAAAATGTTTACACATACAATATTACACAACATCTACTGCATTGTACAACACATTTCTAAATGCGTGGACAAGGACACATAAAAACAGCCAAGGGAAATTTAAAGAAATCTCATAGTGGATATAGAAATAAACCTCTGCTGCATATTTGTGTGGTGTTTTATGGTATTCTTTGCCTTTAATGTAACTTTGTTACATTCCCTTTTCTTGACAGAAAGGACACTGGATAATGATGTCCACTGCTTGGGGACAGACCGTAGTATCCCACCTCTGTTTCTTACCCTTTGAGGACCATCCTGATCTCGCCAGCATCAGTTTAATTTCGCCGTGAGAAGGAATCATTGCAACTGAATCCGAGTGGGGGCGTGGTTTAGGTGTGCTGATGGCAAAATCGACTTGAAAACAACAGACACTCAGATGGCTCGTCCAATCACCTGCCAAGTATTTTTTGCGCGTGCATGCTCCATAGCCACAGGGAGGGGTAGAGATAGGGGACCTTGTCGTATAAACGCACGCTCGGGATGTGGCGTTTAGTGAACCTGACTGTATACCGTAGATCCCTCAGATACGTACATTTAAAATCGCTTTTTTAATTTATTTATTTTTTTTTTTTTACATTTGTCAACTCCCTCCCCCGAGGTAGGAAGGACGGGCGGGGGATTGAATTCAGATGTTTTCCAAAACAGCTGTTATTATTAAGCATCATACAACACTCATTATAATTGAGTGGATAACTATACATAAATACAGCCAATGGAAATTGAAAGAACCAGTGAATAAGGATCTAAACAACTGTGTGTGTGTGTGTGTGTGTGTGTGTGTGTGTGTGTGTGTAACTTTGTTCTCCATTTCCTTGACACAAAGGACTCTGGGTAATCTTGTCCACAGCCACTTGCAGGTGGAGGGGGTAGAGAACAGCGTGAGCCAACACTTTTTGTAACCAAATTTCGGGCCCAAACACAAATCTACAATTTGTTTCTGTGACTGTTCCTGTGAAACATTTGGAAAGTCACAGATGGGAGAGTTGTGGGTGGAGGAGTAGAGAGACGTGCGAGCCACACAGCACATATGTGTGTGTGTGTGTGTGTGTGAGTTGGGGAGTTGCGCTATGGTCTATGGCTATGTTAGAGAGACACTGCACGTTTGATGGCAGCAAATCCCCCTGATCGTGATCCTCTTTGAATATGTGTAACTCCCTCTCTCTCTCTCCCCCCCCCCCTCTCTCTCTCTCTCTCTCTCTCTCTCCCCCTCCCTCTCTCTCTGGTCTCTACAAACTATGGGGTTTTCAGGGTGAGCTGTGTGCGTGCGTGTGACGAAGGTCACTTTGATGTGTCTATATAGACACACAGTGGGCTCGGTGTAGTGAGATGAAACAAAAAACTAATGGCCAAAATAGATGCTGTTAAACAAAGAGAAGATGCATTTTGCCCCTCTGTGAACGTGGGGTAATGATACCGCATCATAAACACGGGCTGGCGAGGGAATACAGCGGGCAATTAAAGAGAGCAAACACAACGTATTTATATTCAAACCAACAACAGCTACGGCGCCATTTTAAGCGCATAATAAGCAAGCCTTATATCTGGAAAGAAAAACGTATTAGGCAAGTTAATGAATAAATTATAGTTTCTCAAAATGAGGCTTTTGGCCAACGCAGCACTGTGACTTATTTACTGAATAATTCATTAATTTGGTCTTATTTTTAATATTGCACTGTGCTGCTTTGCTTTGGATAAAATGTCAAACAACATTTAAATAGCTGTAACTGTGAACGTTCAGCTGAATTTCTTAACCGTTTAATGTATGATAAATTTCATGTCAAGTTTGTTTATATTTACCACTTGTCCTAAGGCTATATTTTCCAGTACAATGCCTCTGTTGGGTTGCAAAATAAGGATGCAAAAGCCTGCCCCCTGTAGGCTCAAATGTGAACCGCAAGTGAATCACCTTTTAGAGAAATTCCTAAATGGTTTAAGAAAATGCCTACAGTATGTATTACGCACACATGTAGTGCATGTTGCCTGTCACACTGTCATGATAATGGAGCCTAAACACCTTAAAAGAGACTAATACCATGGGTTAGGAACCTGTATTTTTTAAAGTCTGACAAATATTCTTCTGTCTTTTGCCTGATATTCATGCTGTAGGCTATTTCACCACGTTGTTGTTTTGGTAGTAAAAAAGTTAAAAAGTGCATAGACACACACATCCCACTGTATGGAAACATCTGGTGTAATTTAATTGTGTGTGTGTGTGTGTTTGTGTGTATAATTATTATTCTAGCTAGGGTATGGCAGCTACCTGGGTGGTCTGCTAGGTATATACAGTAGTTGCAGTCAGTGTCTAAATACAGTAGCTGAATATATAATAGGTCGTGATTTGTGTTCCCTGGTTAAAACTAAATGTATCCTCACAAACCTGAATGGGAATCCTAGCACATTCCACGGAAGAGTGTGTGCATGCCAACATGTGTGTGTGCATGCCAACATCTGTGTGTGTTTGCCAACATGTGTGTGTGTTTACACTACAAACATTTGATCAGACCTTTTATAAAAAAAATTTTTTAAAAAGGTTTTATGTGATAGTGGTGATGTCACTTTCTACAGTGTCCAATAAGCAAGGGGGGTCTTATAGTTGATAATCAGCTGTAGCAGGAATAGGTTAGTTCCCAATTGGTCAACAAACATCGATTGGATAAAGCGCGGCTCATCCACCATTGCACTTATGCTATTCAGCGCAAAGCCTTTCTGGAGTTAAAGCTACAATCTTGAAATTTTCAGGGTTATTATCTTTAGATAATATTATGATATGATTATTATTTTTAGGCAATAACCTGGTGGTGTAGTGGTATAGGCGCTGCATGCATGGACATGACGTCGACCAATGGCGAGGTTGCATTTAGTTCCGCCTCTTGTGAACCAGCGGCTTCATATGTCAGACCTACGTTCCTGTGCACCTTGTAAACGTACTGTATTTCCACTGTAAATGCGTTCATTATGGGCGGTACCTTTTTATAAAAGAATCCCCAGCAATGATGAATAGCAACTAAATACATTTTCCTCACGTTTATTGATTTCGGTCGGTTGCTTCAATCAAGCATTATTTCGGGCGCCGTTCAAAACCCGCCCGGCCCTCTGCAGTACATCCCTACGGCGACGGCGTCACACCCAGGATGTTAGGCTTATCTAATCCCGCCAACACACCCATCCCGAGCCTTATCTCTTCTTCTGATGTGAGGCGGAGAGGAACGAGGGAGATCAAGCCGGGTCGCCCCCGCTCTTCTTGACGACCCCCCTCGCCGCTCCTCACCTGGAAGAGAACGAGGTGTTGAGAGAGTTAAAAAAATACAAATGTGAGAAAAGGTGTGAGATTGTGTGTGTGTGTGTGTTTGGGGGAAGCGGGCGGGGCAGGATATCAGTTGCGCTGTCAGTCAGCTTGTGATAAGCGAGACAGGGAGTCAACAACAACTGGATGAGAGAGAGAGAGAGAGAGAGAGAGAGAGAGACTGCTATGTTCTGCTCCCTCGCCCATGAGTGAACACAACCCAGGTGTTTAAAGGTGGAGGGCAGGCCATACCAGCCATTTGCGAGGAGGTGGGTGGGTGTGTGTGTGGGGAAGGGGGGGCTGTCTGTCTGGCTGATGGGGGTGCACAGCTGTGAAGACTTGTGGAAAATTGTGTTTGAAACCAGTATGACACACGCACGCACACACACACACACACAAACCGGAGCCAGGATCCTCGTTTTGTTATGAAATAGAGTATTGGGTAATAGCTAAAGGCTGGTTTGAAGGCACTTGTGGTATACAAAACCGACAGATGGATGACAGACACGGGCATGTTGGCAGTTATTTGGTGCTCGGAGGCCTTGGAAGGTTTGAGTCTGTGATGTTTAACGGTAAAAAGGGAGTTTAAATTCCATTGTATTCAGGAGGTTTGCCGATTAACTGATCTCCCGCCACCTGACTTGAAGGTATAGTCATCTATTGCAAGCTAAATGTAAGCTAATACACTTACAACATATGTCTCCTCGCATTTAGCTATCATACGCTTTGCTTCACAATGCATTTCTATGTGTGAGGCGGTGCTGTTTTGATTTGAGCTCGAAGTTAGCAAGAATAACTGACCATACCTTTAACTCTGGTATTATATGCAGTTAAACCACTTCAGAGGACCGTCTTTTATATTCAGAGTACAGTTGGTCTTTTAATCTCACTGCAGTTCTCTCTCTCTCTCTCTCACTCTTTCTCTCTCTCTCTCCCTCGGTCTCTACTGACCAGCCGTCCGTTGACCCAGTATTTTGGGGAGGGGGGGTGTTGAATCGGGGGCAGAGTTCTTGACAAGCAAGAGATGGGAGTATCAAATGACCCTCGGGGGATGGGGGTGTATCGGGGGTGGGGGGTGTCTGGCAGGCAGAAAGTGACCTAGCATGAGGTTTTGCAGCGCCTGTGCTCACACACTCTGTCGCTCCGTGTATCTGATCGAGGCGATATCCACGACCCCCACGCAACAATTAAAGGAATTAAAGGAAGTAAGATTGACGTGCGCGGATGTCGGTGAGACGTCGGAAACCGAACAAATACCAAAACGCTTGCAAGGAATGAGGCCAACAGAGGCCGCTATACTGTACAGTAGATGTGGAATGAACTGGGAAGTGACGTGAACCCCACAAACTGACACAATCTTAACTCTGTAAAACATTAAAACGCAGAAGAGCGCGACAAGCGACAACTCATAAAGGCTGCAGTCATGTGGTCGGCGGGGTGAGCGGGTTGGGAGGGAATGCTGACTCGTCATTTAATCTTCTGTCAAGGACGCCGTGGTTTACGGTTTGTTGTGACCTTGTCAAGTCCAGTTTATTTATAAGACATTAATCACCAGTACAGTGTCAAAGTACTCCACAAGGCCACAGGCCTGTACACAGATAACAAACACTCTCCCCCCACCCCATCCTAACCTTAACCCTCAAATTGGACTGGAAAATAAACTGTTTTCAAGGCAATGTTTTAGAGGGGCTCAAATGAGAACTCCACCACATATGAAGCTCAACTGCGGCACAACTGTCTTGTGTGTCGAGCAGGGCTATGGTTAAGGGGTTTAACTGTATTCCCTGTGGTGCTTTACATGACATAATGTAAGCGCTGTGCACATAATGGGTTAAATAGCTTAGGGCGGCTCCGCAGCTGGAACTGTCTCTGCCATGGTAACGGTACAGTATATATTGACATGACTGAATACTTATTGGCAAGGCCCCACTATATCCTCCTAATAGCCATTATTAATGTCCGGGTTCCCACTCTAAAACTACCGGACTTTTCCGTAGCTTTCAGTTTGATGTTCGTGTAAAAGGGATAGGAAAAATTACAATGATTAAAAAAACAGAATATTAATGTGATAATATTTGACATACATAAGTAAACAATCAATGGTTAAATTAGGTTTTGTAAAGAGGGGAAATCTTCCTTATACGAGGGGTTTGCCTGACATGACCCAAAACATTCTAAGATTACATGATATTACAGAATGTCCATGACTAGTGGGAACCCTGTAATATAATTATATAGATGTGGTGCTTATATCACACCGATGTCAGCTTATCATGTTTTTACCCTTTTACTTGGTTTTCTAAGAAGGTAATAAACTTACTAAACAAATGGACTACATTTAAATATAGCTTTTCTAACCTTCCAGCCACTCAAAGCGCTGTACAGTATTGCCTCACATTGCCTCACATCACCGATGCGATTGCTGCCATGCAAGGTGCAACTAACCACCGGGAGCAGTTAGGGTTATATGTCTTGCTCAAGGACACCTCGACACTTGGTGAGGAGTTAGCCGGGATCAAACCAGTGACTTTTGGATCACCTGCTCTATTCACTGAGCCACTGTCTTGCCACAACAGTAATCTTTTTTTTACCCTAAAAAAACCCCTAAATTACCCTAAAGCTCATGTTCAAAGTGGTAACAGCACAACGTGTTATAGCCTACTGAACATAGTGTACTGAAAAATAATATAAACAACAAATACTGTAATTTGTCATGCAACCATACAGTACTGTACCTTCACCTTGCTAATATTTTATATTGTTTTTGTTTTACTTTTCTGAGTCAGTTTTTGTTGCATTGCTATTTTTGACAGAGGCATTTATTAAACCATGCTACAATGCTAGGCAGGCCAATAACATAGCTCAATAGGCCTGCTGTGTTTCTGATTGATTACAACCCATTGACATAATCCACTCATCTATTAATCGTCCGACTTATTCATTAAGGTCAGGGTCATTGACATAATAATTGATCATTCTTTTCTTATTTTTCCGAGGGGGCTCCCTGGTGGCCACAGGGCCTTAAGCAGTTGCGTAGTTTGCTTATGCTAGGGACGGCCCTGTAGACAAACATCACATGTGTACTTATGTCACAATTCAAACGGGATCTAAAAATAATTGTATTCTTGCCATTATTTTTTCCAAACTAAGGTCCCATAATGCTAAGTGACTTAGACTCTCTATTCCTGAGCATAATTAACATTTCTCCCTCCAAATACAATTACTCTGCCCCATGTGGCCAATGCAGTATGTGCATCTTTAACTCAATGAAATCTCACTTAGGGTACCTTTAAATTCTATTTGGTTGCACCATACTGTATAAAAAAAAGCAATGTGTATGCTCTTGTGAAACATCCATGTTTCCTCAAGAAAGTTCCCCATGTAGTCCTCAACTTTTGGAATGTACCTAGCCTTTCCGAATATAGCCAGAAGATATAGGCTAGGCTAGGCTACGTAGCCTACTGTAAGTCGATTTATATAGCAAGCCCTCAGCCCATCTATTACATTAGACCAGTGCGTGGTAATACAAGCCACTGGCTCGCTGTGCAGCCTCTAGTCCTTTCTCATCAGATTATTTTGGGCTGCGCACTGTCATTATACAGAACACACTCTGTATTTATGTCTCGTGATTGTAGGGCCGGGCGGGCCGGGCCTATAGGTGGGTTCGCCTTGGTATCTGGTGGAGGGTTGAGACTATATCTTAGTCGTTTGATGTGTTTTGTGGAGAGCTGGGGCAGTACATCTATCTCTACGCTCCTTTTTCCATCTCTCTGTTCTTTTTTTAAAATAGCACCCGAGAACGCCCCCTTAGTCCGTTTCTCCACCCCCCAACCCCCCGCCTCCCCCACCTCGCCAAACCACCCGTCCTTATGTGTCTTATCTATACGCCTATCTGTGGAGGGGTTGCTTTCGGGTGCGTGTAGGACCGCGTGCTTTCTCTCTCTCTCTCTCTCTCTCTCTCTCTCTCTCTCTCTCTCTCTCTCTCTCTCTGATCAGCGGGAGGGGGAGGAGCCGAGGCGCTCACTGTAAAGCGATAGCTGCTCGGCTCAAAAGCGCTATCACGCACTCACACACTCCACACGCGCTGCAGGAGAGCTGGCTGGTAGGCTAATAAAACGGTAAAGGAGCCGCTTCTACAACACGCAGGCAGAGAACGGGCAACGAATGATCGCATGGAGACGCTTCATAGACCCTGACCGAGATCTAGACTGGATCCTAGACCGGGTCTGCCACAGTTTGTTCAGAGGACTGTCCGCCGGTGTGAGCTGGACACGCGGAGACGGTTGAGAAACGGGAGTGTGTATCTAACAGGGAGCAGGAGCCTTTCCAAAATCACCCCAAAAGTCACGGAGCCGGAGGGGGGACGCAGTATTAATCCAGGAGGGTGTTTGATCGAGGATTAAAGTTAATATGGTGTCACTCGTATACCGCTCACGGGAAAACGTCTGCTAGGCAAGGAAAATCGTTTATATTTTATTTTATAGGCTAAATGACAATATGCTCGGAAAACGGCGTACGCTTCTGTGAAGGACGTGGAGTAAAGTCGCCTATTTGTGGAGGGTGTTGGTTGTGTAGGACCGGCACATTTGTTTCCAAGTGGAAAAGATTCTAAACAAAACATCTTTGGAGTTTTTACGCAGCGTTCAACATGGCTTTGCTGTCATCGCCTATTGGATTTTTAATGGCAATATTGTTAGTATGTGGAGTCCGCGGGGAAGACGGTGAGTTCATATTGATTCGTATTCCATCTCTGGTCTGCCTTAAGCAAAACGCGTCTAAGATCAAATGACCAATGTGCGTAGTCAATTATGCATTTTTATAATGTAATCCGTTGGAATGTATTCTGTCAGAATATGCAACATATTTCAATGGACGTCCCCGTGTCACAACATGTTTTTAAAAAAGTTTCTTGTCATCTGTTTCACATCAGCTACGCACACATGGCTATAGCTGTTGTGCGTAAATGCCTCCCCCGACAGAAAGTGCTGCTCAGTTTCTTTGGTGGGTTCACAATTCCCGTAGTTTATGAGTATTATATTATTAGTAGCCTAATGTTGGCATATACTGCGCGTTATTTAGGTTTTACTTTATCGTAGACTAATAAGGTGCTAGATATTATTATAATAAGAGGCACAAAGTGTTTTTGGCTCATGCAGTAATAGAGTAATAGGCATTGGCCTAAACTAAAGGAAGGGTTTCGGACTGGGTGTTATTTCGGCACGACACCTGCCATCAGCTCACCGTAGTTAACTGAATCCGTGTGTTCTTTGGATATTTCTCGTCTGTGCTTTGATGTAAAGGGGATGAAACTCAGAAAACAACCGTATATTGATTTTTGTTCTTGGCCAAGATCTAAAAAATGGTCGGAGACATATCTGTGCTACAACTTCCAATTATGGAAAAAACAGACTGTGCCTTGGCACACGATTATTTATTTATCAGCCTAAGTTATTCAATTATTTTGCAGGCCTGAAAGTTATTGTTGTGCGCCCTAAATTGGTCGTAGCCTATGAGAAATGGACTTTTGTAGGTGAGATCACTTTAATTAAGCGACTTCTATGCTGTTTTAATATATTATAATTTAATATAAGATAATGAGAATGCGGTAAGATGTTGTCCCTGTTGGACGTGATATACTGTACAGTAATCAGCTCATTGGACTGCGAATGAGTGGATCACACGCACGAAGCACTTGAAAAATGTAAACACGTTGTTTACTTAGAGTTTTGCGGCTTGTCTAGCAGTGGCACGGACTGAATTATTCATCGAGTCAAATAAACACCCCCGCGATTAAAACGCCACTTTACATTGTCACAATAATAACCATCACTACGCGGGTGAGACCGTAACCCGTTATTTTACCCAGCCGGCGCTGTCCAAAAGCCCGTGCGTATAACTGTCATTTTCCGATTAATCTAATATGAGTATAATACAACAACCATTATAATAATCATCTTCATCATCAGCCACAACAGCCTCCGCTCTCATTATCACTGTGAAAGCCTGGGCCACAGTGTTCGTGCAGCAGTACATGCAGCACGCACACACATTCAGAAGGAATGACACGCTTTACGCCATAACCAGCATCTCGCTTTCTACCTCGTATAAGATGCCAACTGCGCAAATTATTTTTGCTTTGTACGCCAGCCTCACTTTCAAAGTTTTTTTCACCCACACACAAAAAAAAAAGTCTGTTATATATTTACTTATTTATTTTGTGCGAAGTTTGTGTTATTTTGCCGACATCTGGCGAGCGCGCAATCAGCGCGAAACGACCGTATGACGCCTCTTGAGCCTTGCGCGCACACCGTGGCGGCATACGATCGGGTCTCCCTTGTAAGGACTTTGGCTCCTGTTTGGACATCTCTCTCTCTCTCTCTCTCTCTCTCTCTCTCTCTCTCTCTCTCTCTCTCTCTCTCTCTCTCTCTCACACACACACACACTGTGTGTACAGTATGTGATCGTGTGCTTGTTTTCAAGCGAATTGGGTGCGTGTTCGCTGGCTGCTGCCTGTGCCCGTTGATCAGAGACAGATGTGAGCCTCTTGGCAGTGTTCAAGCAATGCAGGCATCTCTCTCTCTCTCTCCCCCTACCTCTCTCGCCCTCTCTCTTTCTACCTCTCTCTACCCCCTACCCCCCCATCTCACTCTGCATGTAAACTGCCACCTCAACAGCCACATTACACACAAATGCCGAGAGAGAGAGGGGGGGGGGGGGGGGGGTTAAGGTACACCCCTTAAGGGCTTCAGCTTCACAGTTTCCGAGAGGGGGTGTTTAATAATAAAAAAAAAATGGTGTGGTGGGGAACAACACCCTGAAAGGAGAGAGAGAGAGAGAATCCAGTGCGAGTGTTTCAGGAGAAAAGGCGACTTCACAGCGGGGCGTGGCGTCCAGGGGTCACCGAGTGGCGGGGTCACCGCCAGGCACGTGGTTTCGGCAGGCATGCATATCACAACGAAGCTAAACGGTTGACACGCACACCGCTGGGAAAGAGGCGGTCACACTTGGGGTACAGGGAGCAAACGGCCTGGCTTCTCAAGGCGGGCGCTGTCCGAGATATTTACCATTTGATGGCTGCTAGGTCTACGTTAGCTAGTGCTATATAGCAAGCGTACAGTAGCGTTAGCTCAGGCAGGCCACGGTGTTCTCTGCCTGCACCCAGCCATCAGCTGTGACTCAGCTGACACAAACCAACTTATTGTCCCTGTGAATGACGGAGATTTATTTCTTAATAGTTCTCAGCAGCCACCTCCACCTTTTGAGTTTTCAAGTGTTGTAGGCCTAAAAATGCAAGTTGCAGTTTCTTTTCTCATGAATATTTATCATCATGTTATTGCTGTAAAAATATAATGTCTGCTGCTGGCCTGTTCAAAGGGGTTTTAAAGCTATTTTAGATACTTACACATAATTTACCAGTATGACGTGAAGTCCCTCAAACAAAGCCATCCCTCCAAAGATAATTGTGCAATAGCATACTGCTCTGTGTTCTAATACATTGCTTATGCTGTAGTTCCCATGTAATAGTGTGTGTGCTAATTGGATAGCCTATTTTATTTGAAGTGTTGCTATGGTTGCTGTCTGTCTATCTCAATACACCAACCTCAAGTAAAATGCCCAAGCCCAATTAGAAAAATCAGACTTGCATTTATACAGTTTAATGGTTAAGTGTAGCCATGCTTTTATGTTTTATAATTAAGTTGTCAATAATTAATTTAGTTAAGTATTATCAACATTCCATATAATTCTCACACATTGTCAGCCACTGTAAATATGTACAGTACATTACTCCTGTTTCTGACTGATTGAATATCTAGCTGGTAGATATACCAGATATTTCACTAAAGTAATCCAGTCAAATGTAGAAATTAATTCAAACATTTAAAACGTTCAAATTGGCTGCAAAATACTGCTACATAACATATTGATAGATCTATTATCGGGAAATAATGTAATATTGTATCTGAATTAAACATATTTTAAACCAACCCCTATTGTATTAGACTGTTGTAGTTAGTAGATTTTATTCTATGCTAAATTCAACCCCAGGCCTAGTTTAACTAATCCAGGGGTTCTCAAACTTTTCATCTTGCAAGCCCCCCCCCCCAAACAACCGCGACCCCGCTATCCCCAGAGTTGGCAGAAGAATAACAACCACATTATTATTTGATGGTGTTTAGCAGAATACATCAAAGTAATACACATATAAACTGTACTATCACTAAAAACTGTGGCTAAACTATTCCATTTTAATAATTTTAAAATGTAATAATTTCTCTTTCATCTTGTGACCCCCTCATCTGTGTCTCGCGACCCCCCCAGGGGTCCCAACCCCCAGTTTGAGAACCACTGAACTAATCCACTAACAGTCAACATCTGAATATTCTTGCGTCTCCAGCAGAGAATAGTTCCACGTGTACTGTAATCACAATAGTTTGACTCTGCGGCACGTACATTAATTACTCATTAATATTCTGGCCATTAAGCAGCTCATTTGCATGTTTATTGAGTGGGTGGCTGTACATCATCACTGTAGCGATGGATTTCAGCGGGTTTAAACCCCCATTTTAATTTTCACCCCTCTTTCGCTCAGAGCTAATTGGAGTCTTTGTCGTTTACACCCCCCCCCCCCCCCCCCCTTGTTTGTCTGTCTTTATTTATTTCTTGATGGTTTGTCTTCCAATATTCTCCTTTCTCTCCCTGTCATTCACAATTCCTATTTTGCAGATTACACAAACTGGAATGTAACAATGCTAGCATTGACTGATGGTGTATGGGCCCGTTCCATACAAGGGTCCGGGGAGGTTTTTGGGATACTGATACAGATACTGTGGGGAAGGGAGGGGGGGGGTTTGGCCTGTGCTGAGCTGTACGGTGGCTAGCCCACCATGCTAGGAGGGGTACTCAAGACTGCTGTAAAGTCAACAAAGCTCTGTGTCTCGCTCGGCTGCACTAGAGATGCGTGGGGGGTCTGGGGGGGATTTTGCGATGTCAAAAACAGAGGCGTTAGAATTGACTGTAACACACACACACACACACGCACACAGGGTCAAAGGGCTATATAGATTAGGGATCCCAAGATGAGATCCCCACATTAGATATAAAAACATCCGGTTCTTTATTAGTGCTGTGACTACACAGTCTAACGTTCTCATTGGCATTTGGATGGCTACGGTTAATGTACTTTATTCGTTTGGTCGGCGAACGCCCGGAAGTGACGTTGCACGATTGCTTAGTAAGACAACTCGGTGAAAACTATTTTTTTTATATGTGGTCCAAACCAGCATCAATTTATGCTTTACGGCAGGGCTGTTCTACTCCGGTCCTGGAGGGCCGCACCCTGCATGTTTTAAATCTCCCTGCTCCAACGCGCCTGATTCAAGGTTGTTAGAAGCCTGATAACGACCCGTTCATTTGAATCAGGTGTGTGGGAGCAGGGAGAGATCTTGAATAGCCATGCTTTATGGCATCGCCTGAGAGCTCATAATAATATGAATATATACTAAATAGCCTATTTCAGCATAATAGATAAAAATAAATAAACTGAGAATTTGCTAAACCCATGTGAATATCCTACACTGTTTAACATATGGTTCCTAGGCCACAGCCGTTTGCTGTCACCGAGTTGTCACAGAGTTGTCATGCCACTGCCAGATATGACGTCATGCCGACCAGACATGTTTCCAAACATCCACACACATTGACCATTTTTAAGAGAGATTTGAGGACAATTATCTAGAAAACTGCCTTCCACTCATTTCACCGCACATATTTGCAGAGAAAACCTTCTTGATTAATATATAAATAACTGCACATATGATACAATCAAGTAAAGCTGTAATGCCGTGAAAAGACATAATAAATAAATTAATTAAATCCAAAGCGAAATTCCTGACATCTTGGTTTGAAACTGCAGGTTTGTGGATAACACTGGGAGCCGGCGTGCCGCCCACGACAACATCCCTTGTTGCGATGTTGTGTCGGGAGAATCCCGGTAGACCTCTGAGGCAGTCTCTTGACAGAAACTGCCTCTGTGGATGTCTTCGGGTGATGAAATCAGTTACCACACACATTTGCCTGCGTCACATAGAAAAGAACGGAGGAAAAGGAAGTTCAACTAGTTTAACTTATTTTGAGTCCCCACATTTCCATGCAAGACTATATGACTGTCCTTATGTGTTCAGAAGTGCTTGTTTGACTTAGGGATTGGGTGATATATGATTTTATCATTGATTGGGATATAAATACGCATGATAATTGTATCAAGGTGAATGTCCATTATCGGGATTACACTTAAAAAAATGTCTCTTCAAAAATAAATGAGATAATTATGAAAACAAGGTCATATTTGCTCATAAGTAAATAAATCTGCCAATGGAACGTGTGAACATTTTCTTGCTAAGATTTTTTTGAAATAAGACATTATATCTGGATAGAAGAGCTCTTGTTAGGTCATTGTGTCTTATTTTAAGTGTCGTTAAATATTTTTACTACAAATTAGACAAATATATTTTAAGATTTTAGATTTTGTTGTAGTGTATCAAGAATATCCTGACATAAGTATGAATATCTTTACGAGTCACTTGAAAAAATCTGTCCAGCTCACTTGTGCAGTCCAATTGTATTGATTTCCTTATTTATTTATTTATTAGCCTGCATCTTTCCAGTCAGTCACACATGGTTGAAGGCTCTGTTTGTATGTATCCCCTAAATAACAAGGTTAAATTGGACGTGTTTAAAAAAAAAAATAATAATAATCACACAAAAATATACATTATACAGTGTGTCATCATACAATAAAAACATTTGTTTCTTAACTAAATGTAAGCAAGTGATTCCAGCATGTTTTTAGTGCCATTATAAGTTTCAAGCATATGTTGATGATTAGTGGGATAATATCGTCTATCGCGTTTATTTTGGCCAGGGTAATCGCACCGTTAATTTTTCATATCGTTACGTCCCGTCACTTCGACCTGCGCATCAACATGTCGCCATTGCCGGCCTCGTCGTCCCCCACACTTTAGATCCATTAGCGGCCATTTGATGGCGTGTCAAAGAGGAGGCAGAAATCACAGCAACTCTAGTCAGGTAGTGTTTAGAATTAGAGCCACCCCATTACCCACAATGCAATGCACACACAGAGAAAAGCAGCCATCTGTTTACTGGATTGATCCATTGAACCATTGATCCATTGATCCCTGGAACCCAGTACCATGCCTTTAGCTGATTAGCACTTATCCTGTTAGACACACAAGAAGGCAAAGAGAGAAGGAAGGAGAGGGTCTTAAGTCATTATCCTCTATGGAGGTGGCTCTGTATTGTCCTTAATGTGAATTTGAAACACTCTCTCATGCACGCACTTACATTTAAAGGCATAGTCAACAGTTTTTTGTAAAATATCAGCGAAAATCGCCTCGCTCGCTACCACGCTAGCTACGCGCTGAACATATGACCGGTGTTTTGTAGAAACAGTTGGACGAAACTGTCGTACGTCAATGGAGGTTTAAAAAAAAGATACCGTTGGATTGGATGGTGGCTGGCCACTCACTCCTGCATCCCAGCGATGTTTAATCGAGGCGTGAGAGACAGAGATCCATCACGCCACGTATCCTCACACTTGGCGCTTCACAGCGCGACGTGGACGCTCGCGAACGTGGAACATGGCACGTGCGCGTACAGTATTGCTGACGTGTGCATGTTTCACCAGATAACAGCGAATGAACAAGACAGCTTCTGCTTTTGCCAGAGAGTATATGATCCATAACCCCGATGCACAACTCATATTATTTATGATAATAACACACACACACACACACACACACACACACACTACAACTCAGCTGCACAGTGCAGAATACATTTCTGCATTGTAATTGTGTGTGTGTGTGTGTGTGTTCTGTTGTTCTCCTGTAATAAATTACACACACACCCACACCCCTACAAATTTACCTCTTTCCTTCATCTGCCTGTAGCAGACCGGCTCTCTCTCCCTCTGAAGCACACCCTCCCACTGTGTGTGTGTGTGTGCGCGCACGTGTGTGTGTGTGTGTGTGTGTGTGTGTGCGTGTGTGTGTTTGTGTGTGAGAAAGTGACAGAGATGTCCCACAGGGGTCAGTATCTACAGGGAGCGGGTGGATGGAAGACATGTCTTAATGAGCCTGCCTCGCCTCACAGACACACACGCGCACACACACACACACACACACAGAGGCAAACACGCATGCACACACACACGCGTCTCCCCAGTGGAATCCATCCCCCCTCTCCCTCTCCCCATCGATCGCACCCCCCCCCCCCCCTCCCCCTCCTCGTCGTCATCGCTCCTCCTCTGCCTCGGCCAAGCGAGCCCTCCTCGTCTCTCCTGTCCTCTCCTTTATTCCTCTCCTCAATCAACTCCTTGCTCCTCTCCTCCCTCTGATCAACCCTCCTCCCTACCCTGTGTGTGTGTGTGTGTGTGTTTGTGTGCGTGCGTGAGCGTGTTGTGTAGAGATTCGTACGTCCACATAACTAGAGACTCGTGTGTGAAAGTACCTTTGGAGATGTGTGTGTGTGTGTGTGGATGTGTGCTGTGCATTGTGAGGTTGCATGTAGGTGTTTTCTCCTTTCTGGCAGCAAAGCAAGTAGTCGGCGTTGCCCTTGCGGAAGATCAGCCTAGACCGCATGCCGATAAAGACGGTTAAGAGGCGAAGCGCTTAAAGCCCTTTTTACACAAACGTGAAAATATCAACAATAGTTCATGTCAAAAATAGTCTGTGTGGGGGAGCTCAGAGAGTTATGGGATGCATCTTGTGTTTGCTGGGGCAGGTAACGATGTTATACCTCCCTGTATGCGTGTTCTATCTAAATATAACACGAGTATAAACCGTGTATATATACACATGTATGTATATGTATTACCTTTTTAAATCCAACTATCCAAGTGTTGTTATGCATTGCAATACCTTTAACACCCCAAACACAAGCACACACACGCATCTAGTTAACCCCATCTCATCTCCATCATTGTTGTCATGGAGAACATGTTTCGCAGGTTTGTTTTTTTCCATCTCGCCTCAATACAGAATGATAACACCTTCAAATCCACTGCGGTGTGTGCGCTATTAAATAGCTATTGTGCTTTCGTGGTTGTGTGTGTGTGTGCGTGCGTGTGTGCAATGCATGTGTGTGTGTGAGAAAGTGCGGTCTACATATGCTGCTTTTGTATGCACGTGTTAGTTTACGCGTTTAGCATGTTTGCACGAGATAACGCACAGCGCCAAAAGCTAGCATAGCCGCGGGGCGCTAGTCGAGAATAGTCTTTGTTACTATGTTAGCGTCTTGTTACAGAGTCAGGGTGACCCCCCAGGAACCCCCGAACGCTCCCCTTGCGCTAGACAGGTCGTCTGTGAGCTGCTTCCTGTCCAAGGCTACCGAGCGACGCTATTGGCAGGCTATTGTTCCTGGGAGAATACGATAGGATCAGGGAATGTGTCCTAATGTTTGCAGATTGGTTTGCCAGAGCAACAATTACACTTGGAGAACCGCTCCCTGCGGGGAGACACGGTGATAAGCGCCTGGGTGTGGGAGCAGCCTGAGAAGGCGCTCTCTCTCTCTTTCTCTCTGCAGGCTCCATTGAGCTCAGGAGTACAGCGGTGATGATGTTATATGGCATTTTACAGCCAAACCACATCATCCCACTCCCACAATAGAGCCATTTCATATTGCTATAATAACTCACCCCAAACCATCTACAAAATCGCCTCTCCGCTTATCATCCGCAGCTCGTTACGTTTTCCCATGAAGACAGTATAGAGATAGAAGACTGTGGGTTCATTTGTTGTACGTCAAGCTCCTGAAAGCCCACAGAGGAGCTGTGAGTGAATGTTATAATGAGTTATAGGTGGACGGAGTGAATCATTCTGGAGAAAGATTGTTGATTTTACACTCTATCAAAACAAAAAAAATCTCTCCCTACATTGCCATAAGAAACCATTCTACACATTGGAAACACATTGTCAAGGCTGCAATACTGTTTGGAAAAGAAAATGGTAATGTTTATAGGCAATGAAAGGGGCAATACATTATTGCATTTCCAAAACGTAGGCATGAAAATGATCAGAGTTTCAAAAGTGACAGGTGCCCAACCCCTAATCCTGCCCCTAGTCCCGCCCCCTATGTACATTTAACATGATAAACAAGAAATGTGTGTAGCAACGTATGCCATCTCTGTGTAATGAACTGTACAAAACGAGTTAGGAATGCAAATTATGTTAGTTACATGTCTTCCTCTGGGGGTGCTGCAAAATTATAACAAGTTTGGATGCCCAAGTCTCCACACTGTACCTCGTATTGCTGAAATAAAGAATACATAAATAAAAAGTTCTTATGCGTTGGGCTTCCTCAATGAATACTACAAATCCTATCCAATCCAACAGGGTTAGGGTTAGCACTCATGTAATTTGCCTAAACGTCCTTATTATTTCTACAAAGGTTTTGCAATGTTCAACATTGATTAAAGAAGAGCATACATGTTATATATACTGTAGTTTATGGATCAATTGGAAATTGTGCTTTTTATTTAGATTCGTTTTTTTTTTTTTTTTTTTGTAAATGTACAATTAATAGCATGGAGTTTTATACTTGAATAAACATTGTAATGGTACTTCAACTATTCTGTTATTTATCACTATTGTGTCTGTTGAGTATTTACATTTGTACATGATTAGGCAGCGACCTGCGTTCGCTTGTCTCTCACCCAGAACATTTTGAGCGGCTGGTGTTTCCAAAAACCTGCGTTATTATCTGCAAAGGCCTGATTTTGATGATATGGGAGTGAAAGCAATGGGCTGTTGATTTAAATGTGCGAGTGCAAGAAAAATATGTTGTTCACCCTAAAAAATAATTCAGAGAACCTTTAGCCATCATTTTAATATATATTTAGTATTGATATTATGGGGCCTAAAATAATGAAGTTATGTTATTAGTAGGCATTTTTAGATTATTATATTTTAGCGCTCTTATGACGACATAAAAATATACCCTTTTGTGTCATAACTACCCCAGAATATAAGAATGTTAATTCATCGGTTAAGATTTATATTGAAGATGTGTTAAAGTTTGTTAACTTTGTTAGACACCGTGGGGATGCAAGGGATTATGGGAAATTAGTATATAGACACTTAAGTAGTAAAATACTGTGTTTGTCTTTTGGGTATCTGTATGTCTGCGCATTATAGATTAGGTTGGGGAAGTCCTTCTGGGTAACTTTATCTGCACTTTATAGATTGTGGATGACCGTTGAAATGGGGGATGTGCGTAACTGTCTAGTAACATCATAATAGAATATATACCTTAATAACACTGTATAGCTCATTTATGCCCCATATAATACAATTTTTATAATCAAGGGGCTTGATCCACTTGTTTTATAATGTGTGCATATACTTTAAAAACATATACATACTAACACCGTATACATAATTTAATCATTATACCCAGATAATAGGCTTAAAACACCGCTCTTTTTCAGCCACATGGACCGGTGTGAAATCAGGCCCTGTTAGTGCCCTAATGTTAGAGCAATAACGTATCAGTAAGTAGGTCCTTGATCTACTGCAATCCACGCAAAAGATGCGTTGAGGTCTCCGTCTGCAATGAACCTGCGGCTAGGCAGAAAATAAGAGGCTTTATTTTCAATGTAATGCATCATCTCCTTAACAAGAGTCCAGCAATAAAAAAATCAAAGTATGTTAACTTCAAGAAGGGCTTGTGCATGTTGAAATAGGAATCACCCGCTTACAAGTTGAACATTACTATGCTACCATCTTCAGATGGTATATACCCTAAGCGACGCTCATACTTCAGTTTACAACTTTGAGGGGCCATGTTTGCAATCTTCACAGTTTGAAGTCTCACTGCAAAGTAAGTTTTTAAAAATATTCTCAGACCGGTGGGGCCCACCCCGTGATGTCACACTACAGGGGAGGGACGACTAAACACGTGGGGCACTTATGATTGGCTAGGAATAGAAAATTCCCACACTCAGGAACACCTCTCACCATGACGTCACACAATAAGGGAGGGGCGACGACCGGATGGGGCTGGACCTCGGGGCCGGAAGTAGGGAGGCGGGACTAAAACCGGATGGGGCTAGACCGGATGTAGGGGCGGGACTATTGGCGGGATTAGAGGCTGTCACTTTTGAAAGGGGACAAGTGTGACGAAAGCTACCCTCTATATCTCTTTATTATCTCAAATTGTTTCCAAATTAGTTTTGAGAGGCAATAAATGCTTTTAAAATATGTTTGACTTAAAGATAAAGTGAGTTAGTACAGGCGATGTGTAGGCTAATACACATTTTGTAGGCTAATACACTTTGCTTCACAATGCACTTCGATGTGTGGAGCGGCGCCACGTATTGTTAGTGGATTTTAATTTGATGAGTCACTCAGCCTCACAGAGAAGAGGCCTAATCAGCTACATAAACTGTGTGTGTGTGTGGGGTGGCATTCCTGTTGTTTTAGTGTGCTTGTCGGTGGAGCTTCCTGCTTCCCACTTGTGAAGTCGGAATTACAGTAAGAGTACATCTTGTTTTGTACAAGTGCTTTGTTGTACGGTAGTAGCTATATAAAATTAAAACGCTTAGTTAATTCTTGGAAATGCACACGTCAGAATGTAGGATTAATTTATTCCCAATTCCCATGTTTCACATCTGCGCTTGGTACATGAAACTACAAACATGTAATTAAAACAATCATTTTTTAATTCAAATACTATTAGTTCCTAGTTTCTGCTATGTGGAAATGTTGAAGTTCACTAACTCGGGAGCAGGTATCAAAATAATTTCAGAATGTCCCACTTGAAATTACAACTTGAGAGGTTGTTCGTGTTATAGTCAGAACCGTGTATTTACCGTAATTACGATATGATGTAAAGGCAGCGTCAATCTGCTGACACATGGCTTGTTCCTAAATAAAAACCTCCAAAAGAAAACCCCATATCTCTTCCTGTGACCTGCTCCCTAACATTTCCCACCTGATAACTGTCTCCCCCAGTGACCAGCACCGAGTGCGGGGGCGCCCTTGATGCCAGCGAAGCGGGCTACATCACCTCCCCGGGCTACCCGCTGGAATACCCCCCTCACCAGAACTGCCTCTGGGTCATCACGGCGCCAGAGACTTCGCAGAGGATAAGCCTCAGCTTCAACCCCCACTTTGAGATTGAGAGGCTGGACTGCAAGTAAGTAACGCTCCTCTTTCACCAGGCCCTGGGTTACCTGCTGCTAAATACTAGTCCTTACTGTGACCCTACCTGCTGCTAAATACTAGTCCTTACTGTGACCCTACCTGC
>JAODOY010013567.1:0-27596 GCA_025399855.1 Forbesichthys papilliferus | reverse complement strand
ATAAAAAAAAAAAAAAATGTTTGCAACCCGCATAACTTGTAGAAAATTATTTAATTTCAATTTTAGTTCTTGCATGCATTTTGAACTGCTACTTTCTAGTATGTACCTACATTGGCATATGTACCATATTCTAGGCCTGTGAAATGGGTGAGGAAACTAACTGAGGTATGATCTCCATGCAGACCATGATTGAGGCCCATGTGGATGTAAAGACCACAGATGGTTACCTGCTGCGCCTTTTCTGTGTGGGTTTCACAAAGAAGCGCACAAACCAGATCAGAAAGACCTCCTACGCCCAGCACCAGCAGGTCCGCCAGATTCGCAAAAAGATGATGGAGATCATGACCCGCGAGGTTCAGACCAATGACCTGAAGGAAGTCGTCAACAAGTTGTAAGCCAGGCTTCTGTCATGTCTGTCAGATACAGCTAAGTAATTGAAATGAAACTGCATCTGTCAAACATTCAGCAATACTTCTTTCTTGTATTAAAATGCAACTGGGCCATAAGCCCCATCCAAAAATAATTTCCTGTAGCTATTGCCACCTAAGCCCACACAAATGTCTTCATGAGTCTTTGGGCTCCAAATGAATGACTGCTATTTAATCGGCTGATGCTCTGTCATCTCTCATAACCTGTGTTTGCTTGGTTGAGCATTGTGTACCGATTGTGTGTTTCAGGATCCCTGACAGTGTTGGCAAAGACATTGAAAAGGCCTGTCAGTCCATCTACCCCCTGCATGATGTCTACGTAAGGAAGGTCAAGATGCTTAAGAAGCCCAAGTTTGAGTGTAAGTAATGGATAACTGTTCATTTCTACTGTTTATACATGTGGATGTGTGACAAGACATAACTGCTTATATTTGTTATGCTAGCTATGTGTGATGATATTGTAATTACTTTTAATACATTTCCAAGTGCAGTTAGTGAGGCCAGTGGTATTTCTGCAGCAAACTGTTTGGGAGAATAAGAAAAAAAAACAATTAAGGGCCATGCTTTGTGGATTTAGCTATCTGGATGCTACAAATGCACAGTCTTAGCGAAATGTATTTAGTGGCGTAAGGTGGCATGCCAACTTACTATTTCAATATCTAAACTAACAAACTAATATTGAAATGGCAGGCTGTTTGTTTGGACTGGACTTAATTAGAATAGTCTTTGACTCCTCAGTTGGCTAGTGTAAGTAACCATAAATAAAAATAGCTGTTGGAACAAGTTTATGGTTTGTGTGTAATACTTTTCTTCTCTTTCAGTGGGCAAACTGATGGAGCTCCATGGTGAGGGCGGCAGTACCACTACCAAGGCAACTGGAGATGATACTGGAGCCAAGGTTGAGAGAGCTGATGGCTACGAGCCCCCAATCCAGGAGACCGTCTGAAACACCCTGACCGATTTAATAAATGATGTAAATGACCAGATAATGTGCTGTTGTGTTCTGTAATCCAAGATCAGGTGGGAGAATGTAATACAGAGCTATTTGATGTGTATATATCTCACATACATAGACACAAACCAAGTAGGATTGCAGTAAAGGGTGATTTGGTCCATTCCCCAGGTGTGGGCTACAATTGTGTTGTCAACTAAAAGCTTACAGCCTGAAAGGTTAAACTGAGCTAACAGTTGTCGAGACACTTTTCGTTGAGTCAGTCCACCATGCGCTGTACTACCAGGGGTAGTGAAGCTGACCCAAGCCACTGGGTGGTGCAAGTGTACTTTAGGACATTTCTGTAAATGGAATGTCACTTAATTTAGTGTGGGCTGAGGCACAAACATTTAAATGAAATTCCACACTTTATTATAACACTGGAAAATCTAAACACATTTAGAAAGTAAGTGCTGACGGAGTCACTAGGAAATTACAATACTGCATTATAAAAGTATCTTCAGAAGTCTGCTGGGAAATCTGATTTGTCTTGCATGGATAATTCTATTCGGCAGTTTACATCACAAATGTGCTCTGAGCCCTACGGTATTTTAGAGTTTCAAACACTTAATGCTATCCCAAAATTTGTACATAGTTTTTTGGGACTAAGGCACGTTTTCCTCTCAATTCTCCCAAGAACCACTCATCATCAATGGACTCCATGTTGGTTATGATGTCTCCTACCTGTATAGAAGAAAGGGGTTACAATGAAGTTGTGCAATACAGGGAAACGTAACCGTATCCTTGGTCAACAGACGGCTATTCACCCTCAGAGAGAGCTCCTCCTCACAGTTAGAAGTGAAGTCAAACAGGGCCTTGGCTCTGCCTCCTACTTCACACAATTGGTGATCGTCTAGTGACTGGCCTGCTGATGAGACAAAACATCCTTCAACTGGTTGTGAAGAAAGCTGAATTACATGGCTCCATTTACATACTAAAACCTACAATACTGAATGTGCCACAATTTATTTCTGTATAATAGGTGTTAGAGATAATGATTAGACCATGCTCAGTGAAGTGGCCTTATGCTGTCATTTCATTTGCAGACTAAAACAAACCACTGCCACACACATTCTTGATGTATGATGATGAATCTCACACAGTTGTTGGGCAGGACAACTGACAGTTTCAGTTGTCCTGCCCAACAACTGTGATTGGAGACCCCAAGCATGGTGTGTTTGTCCAGCCAGTTGTCTGACTAGCCAACCATTTGTCTGTACGGCCCCCTTAGTTGTTATCCTAAAAGCAAAACATTACATTCATTAAAAACCAATTAAAACACAAAATACATAAGAAATTAAAAGTATGAAAATTTCACAAAAGGCTGTCTAAAGGTGGGTTCAGATATTCTACTAGCTTTTATCTCCACAGGTGGGACATTCCAAAGTGAAGTCCTTTACAGTGCTAAGTATAGCTCCATAACCAGACTTGTTTAAACATTCTTTATAACAATACCACCTTCTCTAAATCCTTTGATAAAAAACTGAAAGTTATTATATTGTTTGTATTGTTATTATTTTGGTTACTTTGTTAAATGAGGTTGAACTTTAACATAGTTAAAATGTGGCTCCTGGAAGCTGTTAATAATTATTAAAATGGTGGAATTGGTGTGGACTTGTGTGTGACACATTTACTCCATTTCATGACAAATGTGGTCAAGCCATAATCAAAGCTTAACCTAAAACACCAGCTATCTGTCACATTAGACACATCCATCATTTAAACTGTTTTAAATGGGCAGGTGCTTTCAAAAAATGCTTGGCAGGTGATTGGACGAACCACAAACCAGTAGAACCTGTTATCCACACTTGCAGTAGAAAAGTTGGGAGAAGCGTGGCAACATATTTTGCGCTGAGAAATGCCTTTGCTCTTCTAATAAATTCAAATTAAACTGATGCTATATTGTATCATCTACTATAGGAACCTCTGTTGGACCTGTCATTGTCGTTCAAGTTGTTTTCAAGTCTCCTTCGTCACACCTAAACCACGGCCATAGCTAACAGTACAACGCTGAATGGCCACACTAGGTGTACCGGACTGAAACAACGATTGCCAAGCTGATTCTTGAGGCGAAGTCAAAGCTACATAACATGGTCAAATGTTAAGGGGCCTCCTGAATAAATGTGAGCTTGAGTGAAGGCACAAACCCCATCCAGGTCAACATCACACACACTCAAGAAGGCCGGAACAGCATAGCTTACCTGTGCTGGCCTCAACGAAGGCCTTTGGGAAAACACCCTCTCTGCCATGCAGCTTGCCAGTGCACCACTGTTCATCAATATACTTGGTGACTAGAATACGATCCCCCTGCTGAATGGATAGGTCATCCTCTGTCTCACCAGAAAAGTCATAAAGAGCCACTACCCACTCCACACCAGAATTATCACCCTATAATATGAATAGAGCGAGGAAATTATAAGTCTAATCTTAATCACACATACTGTATACACAATATAATCAGTGCTCTAATGCAATGATTTAGAAAACCTTGATCATTAAATGTGCCGTGCGTGATACACTTAGTTGTCACACATTGCACATTTAATCATTTTTTATTTTAGATAACCTAGACAAAAATCTATATAAACCAGTTACCTGGGAAGCTTTGGCAGTCTTAGGTTGGGTATTTGCTGAGATAACATGAATAAAAGAAAATATAAAAATAGGTTATTTCAAATCAGTATTCATACAACTGTTAAGTGTTAACAGTGTCAATATATAAAGATACCGGCTCAATGTAATTCATAGCAAAACATTCTTTAATTAAATTAATTTGAAATAAACCACAAGTATTTTATATTTGTCCTCACAGTTTAAATGTTCACTGTTCACAGAGATGCACAGTACTGTGCACAGCACTTTTAATGAAACATATTCCTAACATGCCACAGGGAAACATCAGCCAGGACAATGAAAAGAAATCACTGAGGCAGCTCATTGATATACGCAACAGTTCAGTTACTGAGTCTGAGGCATATGTCTGAGGTACAGCATTATACTAATTATTATATTATCTGATTTCAAATTATTGTGAATCTTGAAATAATCTTGTGGCTCCCCTCTTTGAACCACTTCCATATACCGTGTTTATATTAAAAATATTTATAAATTCTGTCCTTTTCCAAGACAAATGATCTACATGAAGTAATTGTCTCCTATTGCCTTACCAGGGTGTGTTTTCCTAGGAGACTGAGTCTGCTCCTGTATCTGAGGTGGGGGAAGATCTTCAATAACATCCACAAAATTTAGAGGGAAGATTCCAGAGAGGGCACCAATCTGTCCTCGTGCCCACTCCTGACCAACGTTCTCCTTCAGTCGAATCACATCCCCTTCTGAGAAGGACAGCTCGTCACTGTGCTCCCCGTCAAAGTCAAACCGCGCCACACATCTCGGACCACTTGGAATACAGAACAGTGAGAAACAAAATATTGATACAATTCACGCAAACATTTTGTGAAATGTCTTTATAACATACATTAGAATATTACCTGACAATTGTAGATGGCTTCTTTATCTTTTTCTCAATGCTTGGCATTGGTGAATTTGACTAAATAAAATAAACAAAATGATCAAATTATGAATTTGATATCCTTAAATAAAGAATGAATAACCACTGCAAACATTTATAAATGAGTAAACTTCACCAACATAATATACACTATATTTCCAAAGGTTTTGGGATGCCTGCCTTTACATGCACATCCAAATCTTAATCCGTAGGGTTCAATATGGAGTTGGCCCACCCTTTGCAGCTATAACAGCTTCAACTCTTCTGGGAAGGCTGTCCACAAGGTTTAGGAGTATGTTCATGGAAGCACATTTGTGAGGTCAGGCACAGATGTTGAGGAGAAGGCCTGGCTCGCAGTCTCCACTCTAATTCATCCCAAAGGTGTTCTATCCGGTTGAGGTCAGGACTCTGTGCAGGCTAGTCAGGTTCCTCCTCACCAAACTCACTCATCCATGTCTTTATGGACCTTGCTTTGTGCACTGGTGCACTCATGTTGGAACAGGAAGGGGCCATCCGCAAACTGTTTCCACAAAGTTGGGAGCATGAAATTGTCCAAAATGTCTTGGTGTGCTGAAGCATTAACAACATTAATCCTTTCACTGGAACTAAGGGGCCAAGCCCAACCCCTGAAATCCCCGCCCACCAAACCTTACTCTTGGCACAATGCAGTCAGGCAAGTACTGTTCTCCTCCAACCGCCAAACCCAGACTCGTCCATCGGATTGCCAGACAGGGAAGCGTGATTCGTCACTCCAGAGAACACGTCTCCACTGCTCTAGTGTCCAGTGGCTGAGTTCTTTACACCACTGCATCTGATGCTTTGCATTGCACTTGGTGTAATGCTTGGATGTAGCCACTCAGCCATGGAAACCCATTCCATGAAGCTCTCTGCACACCGTTGTTGACCTAATCCGAAGGCCATAGGGCCATGACAATTTCTACTTTTGGCAATATAGTGTATATTCACATTTTCAAAGTACATTTGGAGAGGTTGAAAATATTATATATACCTACAATATATTATCATATAGTTTGCTAGTTTTGTTTTAACTAATATAAATATATTGGATATTAGCTTTGTGGGCTTTTCAAAATATTACAGGAAACCTTTGCTACACCAATTTTACATTTAATTAGTGATTTTCTTTTCTAAAATGTTTTGAAAGAGGGATCAGGGAAATTGCTGCGGTTGATGAAGGCTTGTCAGCTCTCTTTAAAGTCACTCCCATCTTAAGTTGTGCTGTAAAACTGTAGCTGCAGTTGAAAAAGAAGTGGCTGTGGGAAAAAAGTGTCGCTCAATGGTGACCTGTATCGGGTTTCAACTCTATGATGCATAATTCAATTAAAGAGAACTGCTTTAATAAGCACTCAAGAGTTAAGCCACTTCAGCAAGACACTGCACACATCTGTACAGGGTAGGGTTAGGAACTCTCATTGTGTGCTGTAGCTGCACTAAATATGTCTGTGTAATACTACCTGCCTTCTGGAAGGGGCTTGTGTTCTGGTGCCGTAATGGTAGTCAAATTGTGAATAATTTATAAATGAGGTTGTGTATATAATGGGGCTGTGGCGGCTGTGGCTTCTTGATCTGTACACACGACCCGTCCTTATAAAAGACGGAGACTAGAGACACAGGCTCTTCCCCTGGTAATGAATTCCTAATGAACTGCTTCATCACTGCCCCCACACACCTACACACACACACACCCTGCAGTATATACAGTACCTGTGACTGTGAAGGGCAGAGACATATTACACAAGGTCATTATTTGTACTACACACACAGTCCTGCTTCTTAAAATCCGATCCAAATGTCAGTGAGGTTTACTAGAGTTTATCAGAGATGCACAGATAGTCTGACTAAATGTCTGCCGGGGCCCTATAGACTGTCTGCATGAAACAGTTCATACACAGTAGCACTAGCAGCCCTAAATAGGTTTATTTTGTCAGGAAACACTAGGAAATACATGAATCTCAAAGATAGATGCTGTGCTTTGCACCAGATTTAACTAGCAGCTAATTTCCTTCTGTACAGTACACAATGGAAAGAAGGTTTGTCAGTGTCTGTCTGTGTGTGTGTGTCTATGCGTGCACGTGCATACGTGTGCGCGCTCGCACTTTTGGACGCGGCGTGTTCATGACAGGCACCTTTGTTTGGTCTTTCACTCTGACAGCTCCAACCAAAACAACAGAATCATAGGGTGCATGATTTAGATCAAATCTACCCCCCCCCCCCCTTCCCCCGCTTGTTCACTGGCCTTGGGACATCTGGATCCACTGAAGGTGGTCAAGGGGAGAAGGGTTTAGGGAGAGAGGGGTTTCTGAGAGTGACAAGTGCTAGTGTGCATGTAGGAGAGGGTTGGGGGGGGGGGGGAAAGGGGGGGGGTTGGTTGAATGGTTGATAACAGTCAACTCTGGAAGGTAGCTACACATTCATCCCTGAAGTGGGAGATGACAGATTAGTACAGCGCCCGACTATGAGCGAATTAGCAGCCTTTTGGCTTGTGAACTGGCCTGCCTGGACCTTAGACTACCCTCATTCCCATATGCACATATTCACTGTCCAAAATATGTCTGTGTTTTAAGGGCTGTTGTCTTTACTATACCTCTCACTGCCACAGAGCCAGACTGAATTAGGCTATTCTCTAATGATCCAAACTGAGCAAGCATGTGCCATGTATTGGTATTGGCTGCCCTCCAGTGACCGAATACAGGTACTGCACTGTTTCGACAGGGTGTGATGCAGTTGGTGACACCGCATGTTTCCCCCCCCCAGCTGAGTTCGTCACGCCCAGAGCCATCCTGACCGGCCACGACTGCGAGGTGACGTGTGCCAGTGTGTGCGCCGAGCTCGGCATGGTGATCAGCGGCAGCAAGGGTGAGATGCTCCCACCGACGGAGGCCAACCGACGAGGAGGCTACAATGAATTGGCCTCCGTTAATAACGCTGCCGTCTTTTCCAGAGGGCCCTTGTCTGATCCACTCCATGAATGGAGACCTGCTGAGAACCCTGGAGGGCCCGGGGGAATGCCTGAGGCCCCGTCTCATCCAGTCCTCCACCGAGGGCCACTGCATGATCTACTATGACAAGGGGAAGTTCTGTCTCTACAGCGTCAACGGCAAGCTGCTGAGACACATAGAGGTGGACGACAACATCAAGGTAGGTGTGTGTGTGTGTGTTGCGCGCCCTCATTGATTAAAGACTTGCTTAGCGGCATATGTCGGTGTGCCTCTGGGCAGTATTTGTGGCCTGCTCACTCCCCCCCCCCCCCCCCATTTCCCTCTCGTTCACACACACACACACACACAACAGACGGAATTCCCCCTTTGATCCAAACCCCAGGTTGTCAGGATAAATGGACCTTTCCCGCACTGCCAGAGAACATTCCAGAGAGGCGGTCAGTCCTGGACACCGGGCTCATTAACTACCCTCGAGCGCCAGACGACACGTTCCCCGTTTCCCGCATTTCCTCCCTCACGGCTAGGGTGACACAAGATGGTGGCTGCCGCCTCCAGTTTCTCTGTCCTGTGTTTCCGGCCGTGCCTGGGAAATGTAACCCGGCTCTGACAGACTGCCGCACACCTGCTTCCTATTTGGAAACCTTTCTGGCCTTTGGTCTTAACCTGCCATCCAGCCTCGCACCACACAACCACAGATTAATGAGCGCACACGCATGCACTGCCCTCTACTGATTGTGTTCATTAATATCACCGGGAAAATGTTTAGTATTTCGTGTACAGGTCTCAGGATGTCTCCGGGAAACTCTGGCGACGTAAATAGCCCTGTTGACGTTCCAAGAGCTGGCCTTGGGATGTGAAGCTGGGGCGGCCTTGGGAAACAATACAGGCCCCTCTCTGGTTTCCCCTCCTCTCTTCGGCTGTTGTAAATTCTTGCCACGTCAGGCGGCATTAGGGAAATCTTAACATCTCGGAGTGAAGCTGTGAGAGTCTCCCCCAGCCCCCACCCCTACCCCTACCCCACCTTGCAGTGTACCACTTTGACGTGTTCCAGTTTTTAGTGCATTTCTGTAGGCACCAGAATCAATCTTCAACTGTCTCTGAGCCCCAGCGCAGTATGAGGCCAGGACAAATAAGTGTTTGTTCTGGCCCACGGTATCACTTGAAGAGAGTCTGTATATGTACAGTACAGTGTATAGTATGTGTGCGGGGAATGTTTATAAAGGACTGGTTTTAGAGGTTGAAATGACAGGCTAATGGTCGTCATCCTAGTCTAATAGCAGAGTCAAGTGACAGCAGCCATGCTGAATGGATTACAGTCTTTTGAGTCCTAATATAACTCAGGCTGTGTAACCACTCCTGAAGACTTATCCCCACCCCCCCACTGTCTGCATCCATGTAATATGGAGAATTAACAGCGCCATAAATTACAATTTTACCTTTCCCAGGCACAGAATCTTTACCATACCCTATAAGAAGCTTAAAAAGGAAAGAAAGGGGCATTAAAAGTACGTGTGGAGTCATTTCTTTTTTTGTAGTCATCCGAGCCACTGCGGCCATCTTAGCTCCCACCAAGTCTTCGGCCATCTTGTGTGACAGAGGCTTGATTTACAATGTCTGTCCACAGCCTCCTACCTGAGTTGTCTGCAAGCTCTCCAGCCCCCCCGCTGGGTTTCAGTAGGGTCATGTACTGCTGTACTACATAGTTAGTACTTGGACATGGCAACAAATGAATTACAAAACCGCGGGTTACAGCAAGAGATGATTATTTCAGTTTGCAGCTGTCTTGAGGTGTAGTCACCCAGTAGAAGTCATTGACATAATGCAGGATAATCTTTGTCATTATTGTCAGATTAACTCATGAACCAATCGGCGCACAGCGAAACAGTTGTCTGACCAAACAAATGGCAGTAGGCTATGTGCACTGTTCCCAGCCATCTTGGATTGCGATCTAACGCATTGCTTCATTTGGATTGATACTTCAGCCCGTGCCAGTGTGCGCTTTAAGGCTTTGTGCATGCTAGCATCTGAGTGATGCCAATGAGAACCAGAGCTCATGTTGAATCTAGATGTACAGTATGTGGTACTGTAGGAATGTCTGGATTACACACAGTTTGCTTAATTTAGCCTGTCAACTTTGTACTGTCGCAGGCATTATTTCATATTGTTGCTTTTGTTTTGTTTTTACTGAATATGCCTTACTCCATTTAAAATGATCCTAATTGGATTCACATGGCAGCGATGATTGAAGTGTCCCTCGTTAAATCATTTCAAGGCAGCTGCAGCTGAAAGACCTATGGTGTCATAAAACCGCAAACTAGAATAGCTCTAAATCTGTGTCGCCTGCTGGCTTTAGAAGTCCCTCTCTGCCTAGTCATTTCATCATCAGCATGGTTACTCTTTGATTGATGTTCAGGAATGCCCCCCCCCCCCCAATCCCATCCCTCCCCAAGTGTGTATGTGTACTGTGTGCTTAGCATTCACAGCAACACATGGCTTGGTTTGTGTATCCCCCGATCCCCAGAAAGCCACCCCTCCCTCGAGGCAGTTTGCAGGAAAAGCAGATGAGACATGTAAATCTCCGAGCCTCGCTGCAGGGAGCCATCTTTGTTGATAGCCAGGGTCTGTATGTGGAAAGCCTCCGAGGATATAGACTCATCTGGGGACCCCTGCTCACGTCACGTGACCAGGCGTAATGTGCTTCTCTGCTCCAAGATTCCCACTCCTATCAATTCATTTGGAGACATTGTATGATTTATTCGTTTTTTTAAAAAATTTTTTACTGTTTTTCAAGGCTCCACAATAGTAAAGTAGCCAAATCCAATGTTTGTGTGTATATACAATATCATTACGTATGCATGCCTGTTTCCTCTCCATTCACAACGGTCTTTGTGCTTCAGCCTCTGTGGAGACTTCGACCCAGGAGACCAGATTGGACACTTGGCAGACAGAGCTTCCTGTAAACACACAGGAGCATTAGCAGAGTAGCTAGCAGCTCATTTATTTCCCTCCTGGCTCTCTCCCATTTCCCAGGCTATGTTGCTGAGTCGCGATGGCCAGTACCTACTGACAGGGGGCGACGGAGGGGTGGTGTCTGTCTGGCAGGTGCACGATCTCAAACAGCTGTTCACCTACCCTGGATGCGATGCAGGCATCCGCTCTATGGCCATGTCCTATGACCAACGGTAAAACACACTACGACAGTTCCGATGATAATAAAATAAAACACAAACAGATGTTTGAAGTAATAAATAATCTAATAACTGTAATAATCATTAGTGGTGATTTTATTGAAGAAGTTGTCTAATGTCAATCCAGGAGTCCTGTACTTCCGTAGCAGCTCGGTTTTTATTTGAAAGACAAATGTAAACACATGAAAATGAATGGCCTAATAACACACATGTTCATGTCCATCGTCTCTAAGGTGCGTCATCACTGGCATGGCATCTGGAAGTATCGTGCTGTTCTACAATGACTTCAACCGGTGGCACCACGAGTACCAGACTAGGTACTGAACCAACACCAGCAGCAACCAGTGGGACTTTTGAAAGATGCATGTTGGTCACCTGTCGCACGCACTGGCACTATCCTGAATGTATCTCACTGAAAGAAGGAAAATAACCATCCTCCGTTATATCGAAACAATTTTTTAAAAAGGGCATTGCTATACTTTTGTAGATCATAGACATTTTCATATAATATAAATAATTGGGTGGGGATTATATACTGTATGGTTAAAATTCAAATATATATTTTAGCTGTAAGAGTCTATTTTCATCTCCACTGGAGGAAAATAAAGATATGTGTGGCACTAGCTAGAATCTTGTGTTGGAATCTATGTTAAGGGTGAGTGGTTAATTTGTTTTCAATAGGTGCAACTTAAGGATTTAGCGAGTAAAGTCGTTTTAACGTGCTTTTTGCCACTGTGGCAGCACGTCAGCAAGTGATGAGTCCTTGTTAATGGTCAACAGATTATGGGACAAGGGTTATAGGGTTATAATATATATATATATATATATATATTTAAAAAAAAACTATATTTAAGCAAAGCCCTATGTACTTCCGCTTGCTCAGATTGCCTTTCCACGCATGGCTCGTAACCCAAATGTAATCATTTCATTCTCTAATGTATGTCCGTGTTTCACTAATACACTGTAAACATTTAGAAGACCCATATCAAGAATGTGAAATTCGATTGAAATGTTTAATTTCCTGAATACAAACGAGTTATTGTATTTTAATCACTTGGAATGGGTTACTGACCTACTTACTATTCACCGTGGAAATGGGAAAACGGGGTTTGTTTCTGATAGTTCTCCATTGGTATCTGGTACATCAGCATGATCTTCACACAGCTGTGCTCCTGTTATAGTGCACATTTACATGTATCACATCATGCCAGTAACTTCTAAGTCCTCTTTGAGTCATCTTGGCTCCAAAGCAGTTTGTAGCCAGGAGATGTGCGATGAAGGGTGGGACTTCCTCCATTCCAGGCCGGCTGTGCTAATACTTAGCATCTGATTATATTCAACGCCAGCAATTAAACACACCCCTCATTTTTAAAATAGTCCTACCCTAATTTCTAGGTAACATTCCATTAACAATAAATCATAGTGTGGTTTGATTAACAAGAAGTCTTGTATCTATATATATATATATATATATATATACATACAATCAGTTTGGAGTGTTTTTTGATGTGTGGAGTTGTGAAAATAAAATTGAATTTTGTAACATGACTTGCATGGTCTTGCAGTTGACATGTTTATATCATTTTACATTTGTATAGTGCCCTCAAGTGGTGGTTTCTGGCAGTGACTTTAGTATTGTGGACATGGGCCTAAATTCAATTATGCTTACAGGTTGACTGGCCATGTATGGGAGTAAATCACCTTTTGTCTTGGTTAAGAGCCATATCCACAAAGTAATGCAAAAATGTATTTGACGTCTTTTATTGCATTTCAGTTTATCCTAGTTTAAACTGCTGGGATTATAAAGCAGCTACTATGGCAAACTAACATTGTTGCTCCAACTTGACATGGTTAATGTTTTGACCAAGTGTACATAGAAGCTAATGTCACATTGTAACTAGTTAACAAGTTGAGTGAACATGTGTGGATTTTGACTTTCAAGGGGTCAGGAAGAGCAGCTGAGGCCCTTCTAAATATGGACAAATCCTCTTACCCATAATGGTTTACAATTATTACAAATAAATAAATCGAGGGGCCCCTTTTCATTCCAACCTGGTTTTGATAAAGGCCAAGCTTCTTAGCGATGTCCTAGTGGTTAGGCACATAGGTTCCCAGTCAGAACATACATTGTAGTGAATCCAGAAGATCAACTGTTTGGGGGGGGTGGGCCTCTGACCATGCATACGGTCAGAGGCAAAGATGGGAATCCATAATATCCACAATTTATTTTTCTTTAGCGTTGCTAGCATGTACTGAAAAGTTAAAGTATCTAACTTCATGAGAAATGATGGTTATGTTTGTTTCACTGATGTTGCAGCAGTGATATTCATTTGGTGTTTAAGACTACAATGGGGCGGAGGCAAGGTCAAATGAGGACAAGTAGTCTCAGGCAAACAGTGTATTTACACCGCTGACATCACAAGTTGAAGTAAAGTCTAGATAAACCGGCTATGGAGGTTGCTGTTGACAATGCTAATCTGTAAATACTAAAATATTTGCACTACTGAAATACTATCATGAACATTAGCAAAAAGACAGCTGAGAGAAAGAAAGATGCGTGTACATGATTATTTACAACACCGCCATGGGCGGCCATGACACCATAAATAAAGAATACATTCACAACATGATCCGCACGGCCTTCTGAAGACTAGCACTCTAAACACACATCTCTCACACCTGCATGAATAAATACAAACAAATTTCAATTCACTAAATAAACAAACCAACTTTCACTCTGACAGTGCGAAACAACTGGCTCAGGTACAGTTACAGAACACACACACACAATAGTGGCGATGTACACTAGGATCCAGATTTCGGTTTTCCTTTAAAGTCACCATGTAACCACACTTGTTTACAGTCAATTTAGTTGTTTTGACTTTCATTTGGGGGAAATATTGATGAGTCATCCTTCTTGCAGTCCAACAGGGGTGTATTACAATTTTAATATCTTTTATTTAATAATAATAATTGTATTTTAAGATAATTTTAATTATCTTTGATGTAAACATCTATTGAGTAGAAGTGGGCTGTGTGAATCAACTGGCAATCAACACACCCCGCCCCCAAACTTCCCATTTCAAAAGATAATTCAACAACAAGCCATTTCATGAGGACCTTAAGTCACATATGTATTGGGATGAATGAGGACTGGGACTGGGTTATAGCTGTAAACTAGCTAGCTAGGCTGAGAGCCAAGCTACTAAATACCTTCCAGTACAGAGGGCTGTGTATGCATTAGCATCAACGGTTACTCGCCCTGGGAAGGTGGAAGGTGCAGGTGGGTGTAAGAGGGTGGGGTGCTGGCTCCCGGGGGAGTACGTGGAGGTGAGGGGAAAGCGATGTGTGGAAGGGGGGAGGAAGGGGAAGAGGAGGCCTTTTCAACAGGAGCAGAGTTAGACGCTTGTTCGGTAAGAGGGGAGCGAGAAAGGAATGACTCGGCACTTGTAGGAGAGAAGGGAGAGCTGGAAATGGTGGGTTTAACAGGGGAGAGAGGAGCAGGTTTTGTGGGAGAAGGATAAGAGGAAGGTTTAGGGGAGGAGGGGGGAGAGAAAGGCTTAAGAGAGAAGGGGGGAGGGGAAAGTTTAAGGGAGAAAGGAGGAGAGGAAGGTTTAGGGGAGGGAGAAGCAGGAGGTGCTGATTTGGTAGTAGAGATATGAGGAGGTGGTCCTGGGGTGGTGGGGGAGCATGGTGAGGTATGGGATAGGGGGGTGGTGGGGGCAGGGGGGGTCTCTGTGTGGTAAGGAGAGGAGGAGGAGGGGAGGACCGCAGGGTGGGACGTGGCCTCGCTAGGGGAGGAGGCGGTGAAGGCGGAGGGGGAGAGATGGAGGGGAACGTCGGGGGCGCCTGGAGACAGACAGCCGGAGGCGGGGTCTGTCAGGGCCCAGCTCGGGTTGCCGGGGTGATGGAGGGGGGGGGCCAGGTGGGTGGGTTTGGGCAGTGTGGGCAGCGGAGAAGCTGCTTTGCTAGCTTGCCCCGCTTTGGTGCCCGAGGCTGGTTGGGCGTCATTTCCGGGTGACTCCGCCTGTTGCCCCTGGCAACGCCGGTTGGAGAGCTGGATGTCCACCTTATCTAGAGCCGTGTTCTGTCGAGGGAAAACGCACCCACGGTAAGTCAGTGTGACACTACGGAAAGCCAACAACAGCAATGTAAAAAAAAAAAAAACAATTAACTGTGGGTCAATCTATGATGAAGAAAGAAGCTATACTATATATAAAAGCTATATCTGATAAGCGTGCTGGATTAGCATTCATCATCCAACTGTTTTAATCGTTTACATATTCGTGTAGTCCGCGTGAAGGTCAAGGGATTCAAACGTCTCGACACTCACAAGACCACCGATGTTTCATTCTCATCGACATGGTTTTGTTGTCCGCTGCACTTGCTACAACGTGCCATGAATGAGCAAACATAGAAGACCAAACAAGCCAATGGAGTTGTACAGAAATAACTGGCAGACGGGCAGACGGGCACGAATAGTGTCGTGTGCTTCACACAGTAGACTGACCCAGTCAACAAGCAGTCCTATGCTCGTCGCAGAAGGGAAAATGAGAAACCTGTGACTTGTTAATTACAATGGGTGGTATACGTGCATGTGCTGTACACAACCGGTACATTCGTCGTTTCTCATTTGCCCTTGTGCAGCAGCAGCAGCAAACTAAGGAGGCGTAGCGTTAAGTGTTAGTACATACCATTGCCTTGGAGCTAATTCAGAGGGTGGCAATGCACGCGTGTTGGAGGGGGAAGAAGGGAGAAGCAAAGAGGGACAGAAACTAGTCTTACTTACAGCTTCACACAAAACAGAACATCAACACAAAAAGCTGCTGTTCCAGCCCAGGGATCGATGAACAGATCCCCGGTAGGTTGAACTACCGGTATGTGAGGTGGAACGCAAACACTGATTTACAGTGACCGTCAAGGACTATGGTGACAAATTGTGTACAATCTCTATTCACTAATAGTGGTAAAGTAGGGGTTTATATGCTTATGAAGCAGGTTTTGTAATGGACTCATATATCCAAGGCAATAAAGGCACTTCGCTTTGCATCAATCTCTGCATTTACAATTGTGGAATTCATTCAAAGCAGTGGCAATATCATTTTCCTCCACTAGGTGGCGACATAGGACCACAGACCATGATTGTCAATTGATGATGCATGATTTTACTAAAGGGGTGAAAAAAAAGAAAGAAATAAGCATTAAGTGCATGGTACAGTCGATGTACCCCACTTGAATAGCATCATTTAGTGAGCTAGCTTACGACAGAGAAGGAGGCAAATGAAGCTAATCTAGCATTAGCGGTGAATCAGCACAGCAAACATGCCCGTGAACCTCACAGAAGACAATGGGATGTTGTTACACACAAGCCTCTCAATAAAACATCCCATTGTGATCAATTAAATCAACATATGGAGTGAAGCGTGAAGAAGAATGAATAGACTTGACGTCAGAAAGCTGTTGGACAGGAAACCACTGGAGGGAGTAAGCCAAGCTCACACCAGACCGTTATTGGGATCAGATATATCAGGAGTTGGCCAGGGGTGGGGTCAGATGGTACAGACAGAAAGATATTATCAGATATTATCAAAGGCCAGGGGTGGGGTCAGATGGTACAGACAGAAAGATATTATCAGATATTATCAAAGGCCAGGGGTGGGGTCAGATGGTACAGACAGAAAGCAGATGAGGTTGTGGGATATCAGGAGGGGGAAAGAGGGGAGAACCAAAATGAGGCAACAAAGAAGAGATTGGGCGTGACCGAGATAGAAAGGGGAAGGGGGCGCTCAGCTTGTACCCGGCGCTCAGCTCCGGGCGTCCCCTGTGGTCCTGGGTCGGGCGTGAGGGAGGGAGAGAGGAGGAGGAGGAGGAGAAGGGAGGAGGAGGAGGACGACAAGAGGGCCAAGCCAGGGCCCAGTGTCTACACCTCAAACTGTCAAATGAGATTTACATCAGAATGAGGCTCCCCTGGCGCAGGGAAGCAGCTCTCTCTCTCTAGTCTGTTATTAGGGATGGTACACTAGATAGCTAGAATATGCATCAACAGCTATGAACACCACTGTATGGGAATTCTCTGAAAAGAGATGTATTACAGCATTACAGCATGTAGACCCCCCACATTGAGAGCCAATGTGACTTGAGGAGGGGGGGGGGGGGGAATATATAGAGCCGATTGGGAAGGAGAATGAACAGGAATTAATTGAGATTGTAAGATGACAGCAAGACTCGCAGGTCAATCCTCTGTTGGCTGCCTAGACGCTTCTAATCATATTTCCTCTCAAATCCTGACTGACACTCACACAGGAGCCTAACGTTGTCCTGCTGGACCATCGTCATGGACATTTCCCAGTAGGAAAATGAGGAACTGGTGTAGGGCACAGAAAAGGCGCGCGCGCGTGTGTGTGTGTCTAAGAGTGTGTGTCGGATTTATTGAGACTTTCACTCCTCAGTATTTGGGTCATTAAGTCCAAAGTAGTGAAGTATGGCTTCTGCAGGTTTGGGACCAGGGCCTGGCAGATTAATCTCCCAACAGACATGAATTCATGAATATTGGGACGTGACTGCAACCGCCAAATCGTGTAACGACTAAAAGAAACACATGCGTGTGTGTGTGTGTATGTGTGGAGACACAGCAGCGATGGCGTTGATGATGAGCATGGACACAACACCACGTCACTGACTGAGCTGCTTCTCAGCGATTGGCTACTTACCATGATAACTGACACCCCAGCTGTGGTGCTACTGTGCTTCGGTTCCGTGTTAAAGTGCGTCTTCAGTTTACCTGTCACCTCCGACTTCATGTTGTTCTCCATGGCTGTGTCCGCCTAAAAGCACGCCCACGAACGCGCACACACACACACACACACACCGGCCTATTGGTTTAACACATAATGACAGCGCCTGTGTTCAGGGTGATGGAACGTTTGGTACATGTTCAGTGAGCGCCAATGGCAGTGGACTAGAGAGCAGGTTTATGAGTCAGGCTGTGGGTGGAACAGCTTCGACATGGCTAACGGCAACAAAGCCATCGTTTGGGTCTCGCTGCTGTAGATTGTTGTGTTGCAGCAGTACAGATGCACAAAATGATGGCAGAACCAGCGTGGCTCTAGAACCGCCTCTGCTCTGTGCATAGCCCACGCATGATCCAATTGAAGGACATGTCCGTATGGCTGTATAAACATTATGCAGATGTAATAGATGTAATAAAGGCGACATTTGGTTACTAAACTTGAAATACTTATGAAACACACAGGAAAATAAATGTGAGGCTACACATCACCAACACGTCACTGAGCAACGCTCGCCACGCCCATTAAACGCAGCAATCGTCTATGAAAGTAGTTCAAGAACATTTTGAAGAAACGTTCTTGAACTAGAAACGTGTCGTTCAGTGAAAAGGTTCATTGAGCGTTCTGAAGAATTCAGTACACTGAACGCACCCAGCATGTACAGTCAGCACAGCTAACAATCAGAGCGTGTCACACTGGGCTCACACACACACACAGTTACCGTGACCCAAGGGTGGGACAGGACATCCTGTGCTGTGTACCGAGCCTCAACGTTGACCTGCAGCATCTCGCCAATTAGCTCCTGAAACAACACAAACACAGCCGACACATCCTAAAAACCGTATTATAGAATACCATGGCAACCACAAGGCCTTCATGACAGTGCACACATATTGCTAAATCGACGGGATTTGCTTGTGTTCAGTCAGCCTGTCAGTCATCTGAGGGTACTGTATGAGGCAAAGGATTTATGAGAGAGGGCCTATTTAGTTTGACCAGCTTACTCCCTCTTGGTGTACACACACACTATATTTACAACTGTCCACCTACACCATTAGAGATGTGCGCTTGATTACAGAGTGGTTCCAGGCTGGGGTATCTCCACCAATGCCCTTGCTGAAATGTCACAGCATTGCAGCAGTTGATTTAATTAGCGGCTTGGTTTGATGTGGTAACCATGGGCTGCCACTGAAATATGTGATTCTAATTTAGTGGGTCATTGTAGCAGGGTGCCCTTCACCTGAAAGTAGCCATTAGCTCTATGGGTTAGATCGTGTGTTGGGTTGTGTGCGTCTCTCTCTCTTCCAACCTTGACTGAATCGGTGATGTTGTCCCAGTACGGACTGGGGAACTCCAGCCGCCCCACCAGTATCTGGTCAAACAAGTCCTCCTGTAAGTTGGACTCGCTGGAGACACACAGGTAGAACAAATAGATAGGATTGAAACAACACTTTAGGAGAAAACGTGTGCAGTCTAATATCGCATTAGATTTATTTGGGCTTGTAAAGTATGGTTTCATCATAGGCAGACAGGCAATGGGCTATTTCACTGCCGTCACGCCTCCCCAAAGAGCATGTAATGTATGCCCCTGTGCGTGTGGGTGTTTAGGGGAAGGAGTAGAGATCAGCGTGGGCCTGTGCTGTGAGGGGAGATGTAGAGAGGGTAGTAGAGTAGTAGTCTCAAACAAAAACAACAGTATGTATCTGGCACCTTTTTTTTCCCCCACAAGGGTAATTCTGGATACAAACAGAGGAGTTGCACTTTAACATAAGGGTCACATGCCGTTCATTTGCTCAAGAAATAGTAATCCTCTGCACACTGAGGTTTCAGCGCTGACCATATTAATCTGTTTATCTATGCGAGATCACGCACGTCATCTGCTCTGGACAGTATTTGCATCTAATGAATATGTATTGATGAATGACGAGCCGGCAGCCACGTTGGGGGGGGGGGGGGGGGTTGGGTCTGTTATTGCAGATGATGCACAGTTGAATTTTAAATGTATGAATGCAAATGGTCATGTTGTCATTTGACAAAACAGTGGTGAACAGGGGGGCAGAAAATAGCAGCTAATGTGTTTCACATGAGCTTAACGAAGCTTGACTGGAGAATGTAAACTGACCTTCTGAAGGGAGGGAAACCACACAGAAGAATGTAGGTGATAACGCCAGCTGCCCAGATATCCACCTTCAGGCCATACCTATGGAGACACACGGGAGGGGGTGGAGGTATACGATGGAGGGGGGGGAATGTTTTTAAACAATGTTGGTAGAACAGGTTCAGTCTACTGCAGGTCAAATTACACATGGCCGCTATAAAGGGTCAAATACCATTAGTTATAGCAAAGTATCCAAAACACACAGTTTACTGTAAAGAGTTATTTGAAACGATCCCAAAACATACTGAAACGCGGTAAAAGGGCACTTCAAACTAGAAAATTGAATTACCACAGGAATTGGCTTACACAGAACAAACGAAGCACAACTGCACCATTAAACATTGATAAATACTACCTCCACCATTTGTGTTGCAGATACAGCACACCACCATATCACAGCCATGGAACACCACCGCCACTGGTGTTCTGTGGCTGTGATGTAATACTATTCTAGTAATCCTTACCCAGACTCGGCAATGATTTCGGGGGCCACATACGTGGGGGTTCCACACACAGTGTACAAGGGACCCTCCACCACCGTGGCCAGGCCAAAGTCCCCTAGCTTCAGAGATATGGTACCATCTGGGTACTCAAACACCTGTTGGGGGAGAGACACAGGTCAATGTGAGCTGTGGAGTACCAATTGGCTTATGTATTCATTTAGTCTGTGTTGACAAAAGAGGGGGACAAAGCAACCCGGCCGCCATTTATTTTCAATGAATGAGTCGGCAACTTACCGAAAGACACTTAGCTAGGCGGGGCAAAAATAGACTAGAGGTTTATTTTACACGACTACCAAAGGGAGCGAAGACAAGATTATCCACCCAATCAGTAACCACAAGCCATGCACGCCCATGAACGGCAAACGCGTCTCCCTATTGTGTCGTCCGTGTGAACGCAGGGTTAAAAGCACAGCTATCTCCAACACACCTAATTCAAATGAACAGCTCGTTATCAGGCAACAGCCTTGACAAGACATCTAAAACATGCAGGGTGTGCCCTCCAGGCCGGGAGTTGAACAGCCCTGGTCTACACTGTACCTACCAGCAGGTTTTCTGGTTTGATGTCTCTGTGGACGATGCTCATTCCGTGCAGGTATTTGAGAGCTCCTGCCAGGTTGTACACCATGACACTGGCGTCCTTCTCCGTGTATTTGGCCGAGGACGTGATGGCGTCGAATAAATCCCCTCCCTGTGGCAGCATCAGCATGTCTGCGTTAACGTGTGTGTGTGCGTTTGTGCGCGCGCTGGGTTTGTATTGTACTGTACCTTACCTTGACGAGCTCCATGACCAGGTAGAGCTCGGACGGTGTGTCCACTTCCTCTACCAGCATGATGATGTTGGGGTGCTTTACCCTCCGTAGCACGGCCACCTCGCTCTCTATGAGGTGCTCCTGGACACACGCACCAACGCATGTCATCGCCATGCATTTTGTACACGAGCCACACAGAAAGGCTAATTACGAAAACATTGTCGTCGAGTGGATTTGAATTGTTGGTTCTCTCACTGTAAATCGCTGTGTGTGTGTGTGTGTGTGTGCCGCAGGAGATCATTTGATGGCTGTTAATAATGAATAAAACATTTCCTGCCTAAACCCATTCTTTGGAATAAGAGTATCAGAGACAAAAACACACTATGTCCTGAGTGGGTGTTAATAATGCACAGTGGAACATTATAACCCTGACACGCAAACACAGACAGAGAGAGAGACACAGACCTTTCCACTGCACTTGGCCTTATCAATGATCTTCAGTGCGTACTCTTTCCCAGTGGCCCTGCAGATAGGAGCAGAATTACCACAAACAGTAATGGGAACAATGCAGTGTATATTTCAAATGAATTGCCCACTGAAAGGCATGGTGTGTTGACAGCTCCAGAACATTTACTGTACAGGCAGAACATAAGCATACACACATCTACACACATCTGCACACATTACTCAATAATTATGTATTATATTAAAGATTGTGTTTATACTGCAAATTAATATCACCCACCTCTCTACACAATCCTTGACTACTGCAAAATTGCCATCACCAATGACCTTGCCAACCTTATATTTTTCCAGGATGACAGAGGTAGGCACACAGCGGTTGCCATTAACTGCAAAGGAAAATCAGTTGGTTACAGCAGGAAACACCAACAAAGTTAGCTAGACAGGTAGCTAGCTAGCAGCTTTATGACCTTTATGACTATATGGAGTCCAGGGGTGGGCAATTATTTTCACTTGGGGGGGCCACATTGAAAATATCAGAGAACTTCGCGGGCCACGTTACTTTGTTAACAAACAAAGCAATTTTTTAACTTGCATATTTATGCATATAGGCTATTCCTATGCAACACAATTTTCTTTTTTAATTTTCTTTTTCTTAATTATGTATTTTGCAGAGCTCGTCAAGTAATTTCATGTTGTATTATTATTTTTAAATGTTTGATGTACCAGGCGGGCCGGGTAGAATGTCTGAAAGGGCCGCTTACCGGCCCCCGGGCCTGACTTTGCCCAGGCCTATGGACTCTTTCTTCTGTAGCTAGCTACGTGTAAAGCTACAGAAGAAAGAGTCCATATAGTCTCCCCACTCGATCGAGAGGCTGGGCTTGATACCGTAGTATAAAGATGTTGTACTGAGGGAAGCGTGACATCGTGTGGTTTTACTTAAGTGTGCTGCGTTAATGCGTCAGTTTGCGAGACAGCAGCTGCTCGCTCACACGCAGTAAGCACACAGAGCAGCAACTGAATGTCTACACACAACCCAACCCAAGGGCATTTAGAGACATCTGCGCTGCTCACACAACACTGGGATAACTTCACACTCAATCCTCCACGCTGTAGCGCAGGCGCCATTGTGTTGTCATGGAAGCAATTTATATAATCTGTCCCAGGTGCGTGGGGAAAGGGACTCCTGGGCAAAATGCTGGGTCTGACAAATGTGTGAGGGCCAATGTCGTGGACGCGTGACGCGGCGGAAAGCTGTTCCGGGCTGAGAGGGGAAGAGACAAGGGACAAATACCCTCAGGGCTCAGGTGATTGGCCGCTTCCTGGTGGATACTGGAGGAGCCGTTGACATCGCTGGCAGACTTGTGGTGGGAAGGAGAGACCTGGAGGAGGGGTATAATAATGAGCATCTAGCGCACAACCAATCAGGTTTCCATGGCAACCCGAGGCAGATGATGACTACTAGGGAACGCATGTTTATAATGATAATGCCCTCCAGCATAAAACGTGGTAGACACAAGCATCTTTTTTTAAAAGTCCCATATCTTTCTGGACTTAGTCTCTAAACAAAGCTGAATATTGTGTTGTTATATCAACATTTATTTGATGGGCTTAATAGGAGTGGGAACATTTTTCAGCTTACTTGATACAATCCAGAAATGCTCACACCAGTATTGTGTTATTACATAATATAATACAGTATTTCTCATCTACAGTACGTATTAGCAATATATTTTTGATTTGAAATGTGCCTACTGAAGCTGTTAAGGCATAATGCTTACATATCACCCTTCTGGATAGCCCACATGTGCACTTATCCACATCTACTCTAAAATAAATGTTTGAATGCATTCACGTTACTGAAAAGAGCTTGGCCTAAAATACCGGTAGCTATTCCTTTTTAAATGTACTACTGTGGATGTCAACATATAAATGACAACACATTCTGCTCATAAGCCACATCATGTGTGACGAAACCTATTATACAGTAGCTGGAAATTAATAATTATCGGTTAATTTTGGTGCAAACGCAGCTGTGGCCATTCAGATTCATATGGTTGCAATTTGAAATGTTATGACGGGTTTACTTTAAACATGTGGCCCTTCACCAGCACTAAATAAGCAAGTCATCTTTTCAATTATGTAGCAGATCCTTTCTCAACCTTTAGATGTGCTATTCTATTAGGCCTGTGCTTCATGCAGCACAAACACAGGATAAACCTCAGAGTGGTGAATGGGACGGCTTCATATTCTTGTATTTCATCTGCAGACATAGGAATGTTTTTCTTCCAATAAATCACTACCGTATTATTTATGGCTCAGCAGAGCTGACTTCTTTTTTGACTTAGAAGTGGGAAAGAATGCACAGTGGTTGAATTGGACCAAACCGTTCTTGCCATTACTGTATGTTGTAGTCATTTGTTGTTTCCTACAGTAGTTGTAAACCGTGTTCTATATTCTTCAGGCTTATCTTTCTAAGTAATAACAAGGCAATGTGCCACCAAACATATCAACAGCTACAGGCTGAGAAAAACTTGGACTGTTCTTTGGGGACTAATAAGAAACTTAGGCCCCAGTCAGTTAATCAGATTACGATTTGAAACGTTACCTAAAATACACTACACTGACCTTCTGCATTCCCAAAGACAATGTTAGGATTACATCTGCCAGACACCGATTACATCAAAATGGATCAAGGTTCATTATTCCTCTCCTTGCAGGTTTTCTGTTGTACAGTGCATATGACACAATATCTATGTTTAAGTATTTTAGAAGTGGATTCTAATTAATCTATTCTATGTAATATAAATGTGCATCTTGGCATATATGTAACTAAAGGTGTGTGTGTGTGGGGTGCAGTGACTCACCTTAAAACTGTGTAAGGGGCGGGGGCTGGTGGGGGAGGGGCTAGATGACTTTGTGGACTTGGGAGTTGAAATCTGGCTGCCCGGGAGGCCATTCACTAGGACGGACAGACAGACAGACACGGACAGAAAAGAGCAGGAATGTACAGCATGCCCAGTCATATTTCACCCATTCTGTGTTGTCTAAAAATTGCTCTCTTCCTGAGGTCACCTCGGTAACAAGCGGCAGCCGTAAGCTGAATGAGCCAATAACAACTCAGAGTTTGAATCTACCAAGCCTGCATCATCTTTGCTGACTACAGGCCTGGGCCAGCAGATAAGTCCACTGCCAGAACACTGTCCTATACACATTTTGATAGTCACATCTATGCACCGTTTCCACCAGCAACAATTGGTAATCCCATATTGTACTGTAAACACACGCACACACATCTGAATATCATTATCCATCAAGGTAGAACTCTTGAACTATATTCATGCATACATTTTATATATATATATTTTTTTTTTTTAAGATAAAAAACAAAATTTGATTTGTCCAATCAATAGTTGACACATTTGTATTGATGTTGAACTACAAGTCAATGTCTTCCGCAATATTATGATAGTACATACTGTACACATAGTACTACAGTGCACTGCACTAAACACTACAGCACACTATTTGTATAGGCACTAGCTTCTATGAGTGGTACTCTCACTATAATGACCATGTCTGTCTCCCACTTCGATGCTGGCACAGATTCAGGGGCATGATGTGTCAAACTGCAGAGCGTCTTCGTATCTATATAGAATATTGAGCTCAGGCACAAAGAAAGCCCACTGCCTACGAGGCTTACATTTCCATTTATCAAAAACAAAGACTTGTCGGGAAACATACTGTATACTGTAGAGACTTTTTGAGTATTGAAACTACTGTACCATGTAGTGTTATTGAGTGATTGAACAGTGATTACTTTTCAGCACCAAACCAATGCAGCTGAACAGAGGCATGCGATACGCGTCCAAGAGAATGTCGCAAAAAGCTGAATTTAATAAGCTTGCCTGGGGAGCAACAGATGCATGCTATTAATCTGGGTAATGGCTTTGAAAGTGTAGCCGTCAGCTCTTACAGTAGATTAGATGGGCCCCGGCAGTAGCATCCAGGAGGAAAGAGAAAAGGACGGAGAAAATGCAACGCATTTTGTGGAGTCTAAGCTTTAGACATTAAGTGGCACACTAGCAACTTGACTGCAGTCAAAATAACAGTTCCAACTGATTCTAGGCTTTTTGCTTTGTTTTAAGAGACACATTTCAACACAGAAAAAGAGATAAACGGAGGAAACTGTTTAATAAATGGACTGTAGCACTTCACAGAGTGCGGCAACAGTGTCGCAGTGCTTCAGCAAATCGTAATTGAGGGCAATTTTCTTGCCAGCTGAAGATGTGCCTCATGCCCTGCTCACAGCAAGACCGAAGGCCAGGAGAGCAGCTGAAAGAAGCCCTGATACATTATGTGGTTGTACTTTTATCATCGCTACCCACTAGCATAATAACAACTGTAGGCGGATGTGGTAAGCAGGCTTGAAGAACTCACCTGGGGATTTAATTGGCGACTGACTGGCGGAGTAGTGCATTTGTCGTCTTGCTACAGGGTGGAGAAAGCAGGAAGAGAATGAGATGAGAGAGGGAACATTCCATTAAAGCAGTATGGGAAAATAAACGTGTTGTCTGTAATAACATCCCCACAGTAAATGGTTTTAGACCACATAAGATTTAATAAAGATCTAATCCTAACTCTGGATGTGCAGTGGATATAAAAAGTCTGCACACCCCTGTTAAAATGCCCGGTTTTGTGGTGTAAATGGAATGAGACAAAGATAAATCATGTCAGAACTTTTTCCATCTTTAATGTGACCTATACTGTGAACATTTCAATTGAAAAACAAACTGAAACCTCTCCCTTTCAGCACGACAACAACCCAAAGCACACATCCAAATCCACAAAAGCATGGCTTCACCAAAAGAAGATTAACGTTTTGGAATGGCCCAGCCAGAACCCAGACCTGAATCCATTTGAACATCTGTGGGGTGATCTGAAGAGGGCTGTGCACAGGCGATGTCCTCGAAATCTGACAGATTTGTAGGGCTTTTGCAAAGAAGAGTGGGCAAATATTGCCATGTCAAGATGTGCCATGCTAATAGACTCCTACCCAAAAAGAGAGTGCTGTAATAAAATCAAAAGGTGCTTCAACAACGTATTAGTTTAAGGGTGTGCACATTTATGCAACCAGATTATTGTAAGGTTTTTCTTTTAAAATGTTCCCCCCTCGAAGATTTCAGTTAAATTGTTCACATTAAAAGGTGGAAAATGTCCTGACATGATTTATCTTTAATTATTATTACCCCCACCCTTCCTTCCCCAAGGTACACCCCATGATAACGTAACACAGTAGTAACTTTAGAATCCCAGTAGGTCGTACTAGTACATTATACTATACAGTATGCATCTTCCTCAAGGCTGCTCACATGTAGTCTGGGCAAAGAACCCACAACCTGTCAGCTGGGAGATAAACTAACCTAATGAGTTTACATTTATGTGGAACTCCTTATAATTGATCATATAGCTGAAGACGTGGCTAAGGAGAAGTTATGAGCAACAAGTCTGTGAGAAGGCTACACTATTACAGTATACTATTCTATGTGCGAATGTCCTGTACAGTAGCAGTGAGTGACAGCACAGGTGTGTGTGTGTGTGTGTCAAGTTGTGTACCTGTGCCAGGTGACTTGTTGCGACGAGTCAATCCGGGGCTCTTCACCCCCACAGCCCTGTTAGGAGCAGCAGTAGAACGGCTGTAGGACGTCTTCAGCACTCTGCACTCTGGAGACACACACACAAAGGGTCAAGACTACTGTAGAGATGTCACAATACCAGAAATGTAGTAGTCAATACCAATACAATTCCACGGTTCTTGATACTAATTTCGTTACCACGGGGCAAAAAAAAAAGTGTGTGTG